>LZPO01066625.1:49790-77718 GCA_001675575.1 Neotoma lepida
GAAAGCTCTTTATCAAATATAAGATGATAGTTATTTTTTTTGATGCAAACAGCAAGAGGATTTATTCAGGCAATTGTACAATTGGGTGTCTCTAAAGATGATAGTTATGAGTACTCATGTTCAGGTCTTTTACTTTGTTCCTTGTTCTACATGTCTATTTTTGTGCCACTATTGTATTATTTTTATTACTTAGATGTAGGAAATATATTGAATGCAGAAATAGTGATCCCTCCAGTATTCTTTTATTTGGACTCTGATTTTTTTCTATATTCCATAAATGTATTTGTTTATTTTAATACTAGTTCCATTTATTCTAAAAAATAATACATTTTAAAATGCCATATCTAGATTCAGGGCACTTTGTCTCAAAAACAAAATAAGACAAAATATGAAAAACACTAGAACAGTAAAATTATAACATATCAAGATATATGCATATTGATACAAAATTAATTTTATAAGATGCCACTAATGTTTATGCTTCTAACAGAATTCAGTAGATAATACATTCATCTAAGTTGATTTCATTAAATACAATTTGAATAATACAAGCTGAGATTCTCTGAATATTTAGTATGCATATTTGTATGTTAACTACTTATGTTAATATGTTGAAGAAATTTAATGTAACACTCAATTGCTTTCCTTTGAACAATATTCAGCCAGTATTCTAGATTGTTCCTCATTTTTGCTTTATAAATATATTACTGAAAATACAAAGAAAATATTTTAAATTTGTCATAAGTTTTTACAGAGATATAGCTCATAGGCAAACAATGCTGATCACAGAAGACATGAGATTATTAAATAAAAATTTTAGTAATAGATATAGGTAACCTGACTATGAGTTATTGGCCAAAGGAGTCCCTGTGACACCCAAATCAAGACAGGCTATTGACATTATTCTTGATTACCCATCATAACTCTATGGTAAGACTGCATTATAGAAGAAATGATACACTTTGACTATAGAATATAGAGAAATCAATATTCATACTACTAGAATTTCTTCCATAGCACTAGAATATAGTATGAAGAAATGCTAGGGGAAGAAAGGCATCAGTGATTTTATTCAGCATAGGACTTTGAACGGCAAAATATCAATCTGCCAGGCAAGATGTGTCCACTGGTGCAAGAGTGGCATAATAATTTATGGGGACAACCAATTGCTCTTAGTTTAATTTGAGGCCTGAGCCACAGAGGTAATTTGTGCTTGATACATGGACAAAAACATGGCTATGAAAGCCATAGGCCCTAAAGGACAACTGTTTCATATTGTTTTGATAACTGATAATATTGTCAAGTCGTCTTCAAAATCTTTATGCCTATATCCATAGATTTGTGCTGCTCTTATCCTTGGTCAGAGAAGTTTCTTACTACAGTGAGTAGTGGTTAATGTGGAATCTTATAACTGGCCTACTGCCCAGAAAAATAAAAATAATTGTGAGTGCTCAGCCATATAGGGACAATTATCATCCAAGGCTCAGAATGTATTGTAAAAGAAGGGATGGAAAGAACATAAGAGTTAGAGGCTGTAAGAGTGTTGTGCTGTTAAAGGCTCACCTCTGCAAGTAGCCTGGCTGTTACACACATGAATTCATTGCAATAGTGGTTAGCTGCCCAAGAATTACACAAGGCCAAGAGAGTTAAAAACACCAGTATGAATGGGGGAGGGGCTCATGGTACCCCACCCTTAGCTGAGGATCTGCTACTGAAGGAGGAAAAATCACTTTTCTTTGAAGGGGGCACACATTGGTAGATTGCCTTAAGCACAGTGAAAGACCCAATGCATATATGTACATGGACAGAAATACGTGGACTTGGTAGATTTTAAAAACTGATACAAATTAGTAGAAAAGAGAGAAGATGAGTTGAGGGACCTGAAGTGAGGGTGTGGAAGATGGAAACTAACAAGATGCATTTTTATATGTACAGAAAATCTTCATATATCTGTAGCTGTTGCAGAGTATTTGTTTACACTGTGTGAAGATGCGTCACTATGAGTGGCTTAATGAAGACTTGAATGGCCAATAGTTAGTCATGAGAGAATAGATGGGACTTCTGGGGAGAGAGAAGAACTCAGAATGAATCTAGGTGCATGAAAGATGCGAGAGATACACTGAAGAAGTCAGACATATGGTACAGAGAAGTAACTGAGCCATATCGCAGAAGATAGATTAATCGAGAAAGGTTAATTTAAGTTATAAGAGCTACTTGGGAAATGGCCTAAGCTAAGGCCAAGCTTCCATAATTAATAATAAGTCTCCATGTCATTATTTGTGAGCTGGTGACCCAAGGAAAGTCCAAGTACATATAGCTCCTGTTGAATAACAGAAAATCATTACCACTACAGCTTTTTTGTTCATTTGATTCCCCTGGGATATAACACACAAGTTGGTGGTGTACTCACAACACATTGTTATCAGCAATGTTGCTGAGGCCATTCCTATGAATTTATCATATAATTTTGAATATGTTTATACTGTTAAATTTTCTCATTCTTTTTGTCTGTACATTTTAATACACATAGAGGCAATTCAATAGCACATATACCTGCCATATTTAATGATATTAAATCCTGCCTGGTGGTACTCAATTGTCTGTGTTGTGGAAGAGAATAATTCTTTAACTATGTAAAGAAGTGTTACATTTGTTTATGTTGCAGAATATTTGTTTAACTATGTAAAGATGTGTTACATTTATTTATCCTGTGTAGCACAAATTCTAATTTGTCTTAATAATAAAAACCTGGAGTCAAATATCAGGGTAAATGCTGAACGATCAGAGAAGTAAAGGAGCTAGCCAAAGTGATCTCTTACCTCCACAACTTCTCAGACCAAAAATGGCTGAGCTCCTGTCTCCACACCACCTTATCACTTCCTTTCTCTGCCCAGCCATATCACTTCCTGTCTGTTGTCTATACAGACCTCCAGACCTCTATGGTTAGCTAATGGCTAACTCCACTAACTGATCTTCAGGCAAACTTTATTTGTTAGAGCACAAACAAAATATCAGCACATTTTTCCTTTTCTTCTAAAATAAAAGAATGTTATAAGTAATATAAGAAAAATTGTATACAATAAGTACAATAACTATATATAATATATGCAGGCAATAAATACATCAACAATGTCTAGTCCATAAACATTTGACAAATTCAGAGAAAATAATCTGTTATCTCTCCCATTTTGGTGAGTCCAAAAGGTTGTACCTAACTCACTTTCTATTCTTACTTGCATTACCAAAACTATATTTTAATGTCTCTCAACCCTATGGGTCCCTGTATAACTTTAATAAATGGCTCAGTTTTCTTTACTACTTCTTCAATTCTGTCCCAAGAATTCAAGACTTCTGCATGGCATAAAGCCAGAGTGTGGTCATCATATAGAGATTGTCTTTGTACATTAGCAAAATCTCCCTCTCCAAGAAGTTGGTCTTGGGAGATTTCCATACCTCTAGCACTATTTCATTGTTCAATGGTCTTAGCCCCATCTTTCCACCAGGTCCCCCATTGTAATTTATGACCAACCTCCAAGACAGCTGTAACCAAGTCTCTACAGTCTTGAGGGACAATTCTATTACAAGTTGACCAAAAGTTTAACATCTGCTTCACAGAAGATGAAAGCATGCCATATGAGACTATTGCTTCCTTGAATCTCCTTAAATCTAACATTTCCACAGGAGTCCATTCAACTCTCACACAGCTTTGAGGATATCTATCATTTGGTAATTCCTGTAAGATTACTGGATAAATTAAAGTTGGTTGTTTGAAAAAACCTTAGGCTTTTCCTCTCTAACCTTATAATGCAATGCTGAGATTGGTTCTCCTTTATATTCTGCTGTGGCTCTGAATATCTCTATGATCTGTTTTAATAAGTTTTTCTAACACTTTTATCTTAGCACTCATATTAACCAACATTTTTAATGATAAAACAAAAATGATAAAACAGATATTGATAATTGATATTACATAAATCCCATCTAAATTAATTATCCTCTCATTTAATTGTTCTATTTTTAAACCATCCAGCGTATTATCATACAGAGACCTAACTCCCTCCATGGCAATAGTGTTTCCAATTTTTTAATGTGGGAAAAAACCTCTCTTTTAACTAATTCTTCCCTTTAAGAATTCCCAATTGTCTCACCAAATCTGCCAATGATGACAATTCAGATGATGGTGAAGATGTGAGGCTGACAGCTGTTCCATAAAACGGTAGAAGCCCAAGTGGGTGTCAAGGCAGCTATGTAGTGTGGCAGTAGCCTGAGGAGGGGGTCCAGGGAAAGCCCACAACCAATGTAGAGATGAAATTAGCTGTCTGAAAAAAATCACACAGGAAATTGTGGGGAAGAAACACGTGAAGCTGGAGCTGTCTACAAGGCAGAGCTGGCAGGTGCTGAGGGTCTAATTCTGGCAGCAGCATTTGGAGCCCAAATGCTTGTGGAGTTTGCTGCAGAGAATCTGCAACAGAAAAATCCCAAACTCACTCAGAGGGTTTAGGGAAAAGAAAGGAAAACTTAGCCGGCATGGTAGTGACTCTGGTTGAGTGTAGCTCCAGCTTGGGCTGGTGGCTGCAAAGCCACAGGCAAGTGGCTTTTTTGTGAATTCATGCTACAAAGTTAGACACCAGATGTAGCATGAATTCTAATTGGTCTTAATAATAAAAAAAAGAGTCTAATATAGAGGTAAATGCTGAAATATCAGAGAAGTAAAGGAGCTAGCCAAAGTCACATCTTACTTCCATGACTTCTGAAACAGAAAAGGGCTGAGCTCATATCTTTGCCCTACCTTATCACGTCCTCTCTCCACCCAGGCATATCACTTCCTGTCTGTTGTCTATACATTCCTCCAGACCTCTATGGTTAGCTAATGGCTAACTCTACCCTCTGATCTTCAGGCAAACTTTATTTGTTAGAACATAAACAAAATATCACCACAATGATGCATTTGTTTAACTATTAAAAGTGTGTTGTATTTGTTTATGCTGCATTTGTTTAACTATGTAAAGATGTGTTGCATTTGTTTCACCTTGCCTGCCTAAGGCATCTCATTGGTCTAATAAAAAGCTGGACAGCGAACAGCTTGTCAGTGGAGAAATAGCAGGGGTTGGCAGATAGAAAAAGTAAGTAGGAGGATGAATCTAGGCTCAAGAGAGAGAATGGAGGAGAAAGAAAATGAGACACCAGGACCCATCCAGAAAGACAGCTTCAAGCCAGCCAGACATGAAGGAAGCAGAAAAGTAGGATATAGCCAATGAAAGAAAGGTAAAATGTCCAGAGGCAAAATGTAGATGAAGAGAAACAGATTAGTTTAAGTTAAAAAAGCTAGCCAGAAACAAGCATAATATAAAGCCAAGCATTACTAACCAATGTTAAGTCTCTGTGTCATGATTTGGGGGCTGGTATTCCAAAAAATCCTGCTACAACTCTGGTATTAACTTTATTACCAAGAAATTCATTTGTAGATTTGTATTGTAGGTCAAAGTATGATGATGTTTCCTGTTTGTGTTTTTATCAAAATTAATGCTGCTTAGTTTTTAATCTCCAAGGAAATATTTCCTCAACATAGAATTTTGAAAATTCAATTATTCAATTCTTTCTTTTCTTTTCTCATTTTTTACATGATTTTTCAAGACAGGGTTTCTCTGTGTAGTCTTGGCTATCCTGGGACTCACTCTGTAGAGCAGGCTGGGCTCCAACGCACAGAAACCTGCCTGNCTCTCTCTCTCTCTCTCTCTCTCTCTCTCTCTCTCTCTCTCTCTCTCCCCTCTCTCTCTCTCTTTCATTGCAGTTGACTGCCCTCCAAGACTTCTGTGAAGTCAGTATATATTCACATTGACGTTAGCAGATTTTTGTATGTATTTTCATGTAATTCAGAGTAATTTAGCCTTCTAGTTTCTGTTTTATTATATAGTTTGTTAGAGATTATTCTGTTTTGATTTATATACATTTTTGACTTAATAAGTGTATACATTTTATAAAACTTTAAGCCTTTATATCTTTGAGCATTTTCCCTCAATTTGTCTTTCCTTTTCTTTTAGGGCTTTAGTTAGTGACTTAGGGTTTCTAATGCTGTCAAGAAACACCATGACCATGGCAAGTCTGGTAAAGGAAAAATATTTTATTGGGGTGGCTTACATTTTCAGAGCTTTAGTCCATTATCTTCATGTTGCTATATGGTGGTATACAGTAGACATGCTGCTGGAGAAGTAGCTAGGTATCCTACATCTTGACTTGTAGGCAACAGGAAGTGAACTTAGACACTGAGTTTGGCTTGAGCATATCTGAAACCTCAAAGCCCACCTCCACAGTGATACACTTCCTACAATAAGACCACACCCATTCTAACAAATCACACTTTCTAATACTACCACTCCCATTGTGGGTCATTTTCTTTCAAACCACCACATTCCACTCCTTGTCATGCAATGGTTTGTGGCCGTATCATAATGCAAAAATTCATTCATCCCAACTTCAAATGTCCCCATAGTCTATAACAGTCTCAGACTTATCAAAAAGTCTAAAATTCAAAGTCTCCTCTGAGATTCATGCAATCTCACTGTAATTCCCTGTAAAATTAAAATAAAAATCAGATTACATACGTCTAACATATACTGGCACAGGATGTACATTATCATTCCAAAATATAAGCAAGAAGCATAGTGAGGAAATACTGAACCAAAGCAAGACCAAAAACCAGCTGTGCATACTCCAAACTGCATCTCCATGTCTGATGTCAAAAGACTCCTTAGATCTCCAACTCCATTCAGCTTTGTGGACAGCAACACACTTCTTTCACTTGGATTAGTTCTACTCCCTGTTGGCAGCTCTCTTTGGCAGGTATTTCACGGCTCTGGCATCTCCAACATTTTTGGGTCTCCACGGCAATCCAGGCTTCACCTTCATAGCTTCATGAAATGACTCATTTAGGCCTCCAATCAGGGACACATCTGACAAATGCCTGGCCTCAGTAACTTTCCTTAGTCACAGAAGGAGACTCTGTAACTCCTTTCTTCTATCCTTGTCTCTAAAGCCACAACCACATGGCCGAAGCTGCCAAGTTCTGCTGGTTGCTGAGGCTGGAACATGGCCCCTGATTCAGCTACATCTTTGACAGCTGTTTTTGATGGTTTTCTTCACCACCTAAATTTTTGTCTGTTCTGGAACTTACTTTGTAGACTAGGCTGGCGTTAACCTCAGAGATCCACTGGCCTCTGTCTTCTGAGTGCTGGGATTAAAGGCATGCCCCACCACTCTCAGCTCTAAGTTTTTCATTTATTCCTTTTCACAAGTTGGAAACTTAGCTGGGTGATATCTTGCCCTGAGGTCACCACTGTTTTTATTCCATTTCTTTGTCTGTTTATCTCCTTGAACACAGGGCATGGCCCCATTCCACTCCTGGTACTCATTTTCTGCTCAAATTGTGTATTTTGTATTTTCACTTTTTTGCTTGTTCTTTTTCTTTATAAATCTTCATTAGAATAACCACTATTACTCACATCACAGTCTATACTAGGCTCTTATGAGATTTCCTCTGCCAACAGAATTAACCCAAATCTCTTCAAATTACCTTCAAGTAGACTCTGGATAAGGACAAATAGCAGTCACATTCTTTACCAAAACATCACAAGAACAATATCTAGGCCACTTATTATATTCTTCTCCTCTGAAACTTCTTGTTTCAGGCACCCACATGTCAAATCACACTCAGCACCATTGTCTTCCATCTTCTTACTATGATGACCCATTAAGCAGCACTTAAAGCATTCAACTGCTTTTCTCTTCCACAATCCGAAGTTTCATATTCCTTCAAACAAAAGCATGGTCAGGTCAATCACAGCAATACCTCATTCCTTGTACTAATTTCTGCCTTAGTAAGGGATTCTGTTGCTGTGAAGAGACACTATGATCACAATAACTCTGATAAAAGAAAAACACTTAATTGGGGTTGCTTACATTTTAAGAGCTTTAGCCATTTATCATCATGGTTTGACATGGTGGCATGCAGGCAGACATGGTACTGGAGAAGTAGCTAAGTGTTTTACATCTTGATTTCTCAACAATAGGAAGTGAAGTGAGACACTGGGTGTGTCTTGAGCATATATGAGGCCTCAAAATCTGCCTTCACAGTGACACACTTCCTTCAATAAAGCCACACCCACTCCAACAAAGCCATACTTCTTAATAGTGCCACTCAATTTGGGGACCATTTTCTTTCAAACCACCGCAGTTAAATATATATTGGACATTTTGTTGTGGTTCTAAAGGGATATTTAAGTATAATTTATCATTTTTTAGCTTCTTGATATATAACTACCATTGTTATATCTTCAAATCATCTGACAATTTTTAAGCCATGCAAATCCTTTGAATCTTTTATTTACAAAAAGTGCTTCCTGATATCATGCTTTGAATTTTATAGTTTCTATTTCCTCTTAGATTCTCAGATCCCTTATCTTTTAATTCATAGTGAACAAATATTCCTGGTATTTAGTCAGCATATTTTTAAATTCTTGCATGCTAATTCCAACACCTGGGTCATTCTCCAGTAAATTTTTAATGAATTTCATTTCTCTTGAGATGTGATTAAGTTGGCTTGTGTTTTCAACATTGTTAATGCTTGTATAGGAAGTTCTAAATATTGTGTTACACAACTGAGAGGATATTTTTTGTTTAGTTAATGAATTTCATTGACAATATATAGCTAATTCTGTCGAGAAGAAACTCAAATATAACATAATGATTCGACCTGAGTTATTTGCAATGTGCAATGCAAGTGTAATATTAAGACAATAATTTGGGCAGAATTATAAATAGAATGTTCAACTCCTGTTTTCTGTATATCTTTTCTATGACTTTCTTTGGAATGTTGATTTTAATTCTCCTGAGTCTATATCCAGAATTTTGTTTCCTAGATCATCTTAGTTATATTTTTAACTTATATGTTGGCTGCTTTTAGGTCTTCTGTGTAGAAATATTTATGAATGTACCTTGTCTATTAAAGTTCTTTGCATATTTTTATATTAGAGCTCTAGAAAGTGTAGAAGTTAAAAACATTTTCTCTCATTCTATATGATTGATCTTTACTTTGCTGGTTATTTCCCTGACTAGGCAGATGCATTTTTAAGAATGGTCCCATCTTATTGTTTATTTTTGCTTTTGTTTTCTGTGCTTTTTTTTTGTCAAGGTTAAGAAATCACTACTCAGACCAATGTCCTGGCATATTTCTCAGTTTCTTTAAAAGTTTTATAGTTTTGAATATTGTATTTAAGTCTCTGTATCACTATGAGTTTATTTTTAAATGGACTGTGAAATAGACATAAAATTTCATTCTGTATGTGAATACCCAGTTTATCAAATATCATTTATTGATGCCTACAATTTTCTTAATGCTTTTTTTTCTTAGTTTTTCAAGACAGGATTTCTCTGTGTAGCTTTGGCGCCTTTCCTGGAACTCACTCGGTAGCCCAGGCTAGCCTCGAACTCACAGAGATCTGCCTGCTTCTGCCTCCCGAGTGCTGGGATTAAAGGCATGAGCCACCACCACCTGGCTCCTAATGCTTTTTATTGGCACCTTTGTCAAATAATAATTTAATAGTAATGATTAATTCCAATGGATTATGTGTCTTTTTAAAGCTTGTACTATGATGTTTTTATTGTTATATTTTGTGGTATATTTGTAAATCTGATAGTGTGATATCTTTGGGAATGTTCTTTTTAGTCAATATTAATATTACTTGGCTATTTTGAACAAAATGTTTATATTTATTTATTTGTAGAACACTTATGCTTGCTTACATGCATACTACTTAGTAAGTATGGAGCTTAGAGAACAAAGTCTTTTTTATTCTTGGACCTTGCAGATATTGGTGATCAAACTGACGTCATCACACTTGGGAACAAGTATCTTAACCCACTGAGTCATCTCAGAAGACCAGCATGGGAGGCTAAAACTAAGGAAGGGTCGGGCTAGCTATACCTAACACTAAGGATGCTTGAAAATAACATATAGAAACCTATTGTTTTATAAGCATACCAAAAGAAAGATCTATCTACATCTATATCTACATCTATATGAGTCCATTATACATTGGGAGGATAAAGCTCCTTCTAAATGAGAAACATACTTTTTAATTTTTCTCTCTCTTCTATTTATTTAAAATAGATTCTTCTTTCATAAAATATATCCTGACCATAGTTTCCCTTCCATCCCATCCTCCCACTTCTGTCACACCTCCCCTCTCTCACTGGATCCACATCCCCTCCTTTTTCCTTCAGAAAAGAGCATACCTCCATGAGACAACAAAAAACATGACAAAACAAGATACAATAAGACAAGGCAAAAGCCCTTATACCAAGGCTGGACAAGGCAACCCAACAGTAGGGAAAGAGTCCCAAGAGCAGGCAAATGAGTCAAAGACATACCCACTCCCACAGTTATAAGTCCCATAAAAATACCAAGCTAACAGCTATAACATATACTCAGAGGACCTGACAGAGACCCTTGCAGGTCTTGTGCTTGCCCCTTCAGTCTCTGTGAGCCTATAGGTGCCCTGGTTTGTTGATTCAGTGGGCCATGTACTCTGGTGTCCTCCACCCCCCCTGGCTCCTACAGTCTTTCCTTCCCCTCTTCCACAGGGTTCCCTGATCTCCAAGAGGAGGGACCTGATGGAGACCTCCTATTTAGACTCCTCTGCATAATGTCTGTCTGTGGGTCTCTGCACTTGCTCTCATCTGCTGCCAGAGGAAGCCTCTCTGATGTCGACTGACTTCTAAATGACAGCCATTTATTTTCTAATTTGTTGTTCATGGAGATCATAGAGATCCAAAACACAATGCATACTAATTAATGCCATTGTTCTTGGCTGCCAACGAAAACTCAAATGGTAAGTTATTTTACTGAACATATCATACACGGTCATGAAGAGTGTAGGAATCAAGTTGATATTGACCTGGAAGCATTTCTCTCTGTTGGCTGCTTTCATAGTGTTGGAGAGTGATATGCAGCTGGCTGAGGACAGAAGAAATAAAAAATCTTACCCACATATGAACACTGCGTTCTAGAATAATAACAAGACTGGAAAGATATACCCATTGGTACAATAGTAACATAGTTGTTATTTAATGACTAATGAGGACTATTCCATTAGAGGGAACTTATGCCCAGTATTGTAACGGTGGCTAAAAACTTGTGCCTTGGTATGTCATATGCCCAAGGAGAGTACCTACTACTATTATTTTGCTAAATGGATATAGTATCACACTGCCTTCTAAATAATTATCTTTATACTCATAGATTGATGCAGCTCTCAGGTATCTTAGAGAATTTTCTTTTTGCAGTGGATATCAGTTAATTCAGATAATCATAACTGGTCCAAATGAAGAGAATAAGCGGCTAAATATCAGTATAATAGCTCCATTGCCAAGGCTCAGGGAGCATTGCTTAAAAGGTGGAAGGAAAGATCGTAAGAGCCAGAGCTGGGGTAGAATGCTGTGAAACAAGGCCTTATTGGACATCAAGGCCATTGTACTCATACACTCACAGCATCTGCGGTTATGTGCACAAGACCTACACAAAATCAAATCAATCAATATTCCTGCATGGATGGGAATATGTACACAATTAGCTAAATAGAAATTTGGAGTTTATTACTTCTGGAGAATGGAGAGTCTTTTTTTTCAGTATTGTGAACTCTGGTATGTAGTTCATGTTCTGGTGGATGGCCAGTCATATTATATACAGGCAATAAGGACTGGATAATTAAAAGAAAAGAAGGTAAGAAGATGTTATGGGGATATCTGGTGAGATCCAGGAGGAACTGAAGGAGGCTGAGTGGTAAATATCATGAAAATCATTGTATCCATATATGGGATCCTCAAAAATAAAGAAAAAATATTAGTAAAAATACCATATAAAATAAAAATTTGATCTTATCTAAAATATCTTAGGAAATAAATTAGGATGCAAGGTTATTCCAGGGAAATAGGGTCAAATGCCATGGTGAAATATCTCCAAAGTAAATAATGTGAATTATTCTGTTTTATTTTTCTTCTCTGAGCTCATGACTATAGCTTGTGAATAATTTCTCCAGTGGAACAGAGAGCTGTCTGATTTTTCTGATGTAGATGAAGCCATAACAAACCATCAAGGGTTTCTTGTCATAAAATTTCACTTGAATATTTCCTCCTTCAACTGTTATTTATTTGCTTATTTCAAAGTATCAGTTCTTGTCCAATCCTCTTGGTGCACATATAATAGATAGGTACATACTCAGATGCTGCCATAGGCACTACATTTCATAAAAGCTCCTTAGATTTCAACTGAAAATATCCCTCGTAGCAAAATTTGTCATTGAAATTTGTTGTATTTAGAGAATGAATATTGAGTAAAGTTTTTCTAAGAATTTGATTCTTCTGTCTTCATTTCCTTCTGTGTACTTCAAAATTTACTTAAAATTCTGTTAAGTATTTGACAACTTTTAAACAACTAAATATCTATTATACAAATTTCTTGAAGCACAATGGTATTATTTTTCCAGTCCCATAATAATTCTTTTCTTTATGATGTTTTTACAAGAAGATACAATCTGGATATAACATATGGATGCACATTTTACATGCTAAATATTTTTCTGTTCTAAATACAATCTTAATATTAATTTAAATAAAAGTTAGTTGAAATCTTTCATTATGCTTACATTTATACTTAGCATCAAGCGCATTATCAATTTAAACCACATCTTGAGTAAATGCATTTTTCTCCTTTGTTTACCATGATTGCAATACATTACACATCCGTAACATTGATTGTAACCCTTTTCTTACAATGATAGTCATAATAAACAGCCAAGAGTTGTATAGAGTAGGTGGTATTTTATTAATGAATATATTCCTTAGTTATATACCAATTGACACATTCACTGTCTTGAACCTACTCCACTATTTAAAAATATATCCCAGATGAGTATCAACTTCTTAACTTCTTGTTTAGATGTTACACATTATTCAGCTGTAAAGAAAAACCTTGGATTTTCAAAAATTCTTGGAACAGGAATAAGAAAATATCTTGAAGCTGTATATTGGCATAAGACTAACAGATTAGATAAAAGTGTTATGAAAGTCACAGAATGTTTTGCAGCCTGAAACTGGTATTTAAGCATTGATTGTGAGAAAATCATTTAACCTCTTTGACTCTTTGTTTTTTCATGATTAAAATGATAATAGTACTGTTTCATGCATTATTAGAAAAGTGTAAAGGAATAATGTGCTTAGAAAATGCATAGTTTTTCCATTAAAAAATAAGTACTTACTATAGCCTTGTTTTACATATATTGTATAAGTTATGCATATCCCATTTACCATGAAGTACCTATAGAGCATCATAACTTAAACTAAATAAACTCTTATGATACAGATAAAAAACTTAAACTAAACTCTTACGATACAGATAAAAGTAACAGTATAATTTCTTTCCTAGAATAAAAGCCCACAAATATACAGACATTTTTAAATTTTAAACTTCATTTATTTATTGAAGGAGTTGAACACAGGCATGCCATGACATTCACTGTAGCTGAGAGGATAGGTTATAGGAGTTGATTTTTTTCCCTTATACCATGTAAGTCCCTTAGATACAACTAAGAATATCAGACTTAATAGCATAGCATTTACAGACTGAGCCAACTCTCTATCCTTAAGCAGATGATTCTATTATAGATGAATGCATAAAATTACAGAGCTGCAAATATTTTCTGAGGTCAGTGCAGAAATGCTGGTTTGAAGGAAGGGAAATATGGGGGCAAAACACCTGAACTGAACCTTCAATAAGATCTGAAGAAGGCTGAGACTAATGTGCACCAGTGAGCTAATCCTTCTTGAGAGAGTAAAACGTAGAAAATAAGCAGTTGTCTCTAAATTTATGGTATCTGGAAAAAAATATATGTGAAAACAGATGCAAATAAGCAAAGAGAATACCTCACTTAGATTTAAAAATGTATAAGAATTTGTTTCTGTTTTTTCCAGTTAGTGTATTCTGGTTATGGTTTTCCTTCCCCCAAACTCTTCTTTAAAGAGTAGAATGCTCTTATTATTAACATTAAATATTATAAAAAATAAAAAATGGAGACTTGGCATAAAAATCAAAGCATGCATAAGAAGTTGATAGAAATCCTGTAAGTGATGGGAACTCTAAAGTTCTCATCTTCCTGTAAGTGAAAATTCGAATATGTTTTATGTTCACCCATGGAAGAAGACAATGATTGTATTCTTCAGGCTCTTAAATTATGGAAGACATGAACTATTTCCCAACAGCAGATACATTCCAAGTGCTCAACAACCAAAACTTAATTAAAAACAAAAATAAGTAACTCAATGTGTTTGTGTCAGTATTCACCTATGTTGCACCGCCACCATGCATCTTAACTGCATATTTGGGTCTATACGGATAACATGTGTACTTTGTACTTTGCATGCTGTCATGCTGTTATGACACCCTGAACAAACAAACTGAAATAACTTTCCTCATATTTGAGAATATTAGATGTAATGAACTGCAGGTTTTTTTCCTCCTGTGCATATAATGGTTTTTAAGTACCCAAAATAAAGACTTTTAATAACTATTTATTACAGTCATTCTTTGACACTTTTAGACAACAGTATTAACACGTTTGATTTTTTTAAAAAATGCAGTTTGAGTCATTCACCCTGCTTTCCTAAAAAAAAAAATCAATAAATCTGGCTTGGGATTAAGACAGAATTCCCAGCAGTGTCTGAAATGGCTTTTGACACACTTCTGCCATTTTTAGAACATATTTACGGGATGTAGCAGTCTCAGCACTGATGATCAAATCAAAATGTCAATCAATTATGAAAAATACCATTCCTTGAGGTTGACTGTAAAGACTAAAAGCTTTGAACCCATGCTCACCAGGATGCCAGACCTCTGAAACTGACTCTAAACTGTGGAGGATTTGCTGCCAGATGGGAGTAAGAGCTCAAATCAATGTCTAGCTAGTCCCAAGATTTCTGGAGCCTCATTCCTGCAAGAAAGTGGTTTAACGCTGTGGTGGGTGGACTCTGTAAGCATTGAGAGCAAGTTCCCTCATTTCTACCCCTTCATTGCATATTCCAGGATCTGATTTGCTACCCTGTGACACCCTCAGAGGACACCTCCCATGCTTGGCTTGGATATTTGTAGCACCTGGGTACACAAAAGGAGGGTGAGGGAGAGGGTATTGAGTGAAGTGTGTCATACTACCTGAGCCACTGGAATCAGCATTTGCTCCTAATTTCTAAAGTAGAGAAGCTTCTCAATCAATGCAACACTGCGCCTTAAAAGTGATCCTTGATAGGCAAAGCACTGAGCAACAGACAGTGCGAGATGGTTTGTTTGCTTACTGTTGTGACAATGTGCTTTGTTTTTCTCTAGTGGAAAGAGGATTGAGCACTTTACAAAAGTCACTAAAATTTACACAGGAACATAGAGTCAGTCAAAACTATTCTGAGCAAAACGGTCATTCATACAAATATAATAGTACCAGATTTTACATTATTGTACATAGAAATACTAGCAATAATGGAATGTTACAAGCACAAAAATAGGCATACAGACCAAGGAGACAGAAGAGATGACCTGGAAGTAAACATACACACCAAAGGGAATCTGATTCTCAACAATGGTGCCAAAGACAAGTGTGGAAAAAATACAGCCTTTTCGATAAGTGGTGCTGGATTCAGGTCAGAAGTTTGGAAGTAGATTGCTATCTCCCATCTTGTATAAGAATAAATTGAAACTGGATCAACTACTTTAATATTAGAGCTAAAACTTTGAAACTGCTATCGGCATACTTTGGGAAAACACCTGAAGGTATAGACATAAGTAAAAACTGCCTATATAGCATGTCATTGGTTTAGAAACTAATATCTCGAATGGACTTGTGCATCAAATAAAAAGTATTTTAGTAATATAGGAAACAATTTTAAAAATGAGGATACAACTTGTATATTTGTGAAATAGGAAAAAATTTCAAGTATTTATTTTACTGAAAACTGAAATTTCAAATGTAAAATAAAAAATCATCACACTTCAAAAAAGCAATTATATATATGTTCATGTGTATATAATATATATATGTGTGTATGTGTATGTGTGTATGTGTATGTGTGTGTGTGTATGTGTGTGAATAAATGACATAAAACTAACAGGAAATTTATTAGGATCAATAAGAATAAGAGGGGAGGAAAAGAAAGAATAATTAGGGGCTTACTATGAGCAAAGTAAATGCTGTGTGTGAGTAAAGGTGTCTTAATGAACTCCATTATGGTCTACATCAATTTTAAAAACTTAAGAACCAGATGAATAATTATGAACAACATGCATATATATATACATATATATATACATATATATATATATACATATATATACATATACATATACATATATATGTATATGTATGTATGTATTAGTTATCCAAAACGTCCGAAATTATGCCGTTTTCAGGATGACTGAAATTAAAGATCGTCGGTTTAAGTAAAATAATCCAAATTCAGAAAGTCAAATATCACATGATTTTTCTAATATAGAATGTGTAGATTTACAATCCTGAAGTTCCTTCTAGGATTCAGTTGTAGGTACTAATTTAACTATTACTTTCTTGCACTGAAATTCCATTTCCAGTATCGTTTCACCAAATACTATCTTTCGTGGCCTTCTCTATCATATGGGGAGGCTGTTTCCAATTAGTTGGTGATCATAAATGTAAAGACAAGTTGTGTTAGTTAATTTTGCAAAGCAAAAGTAAGAAAGACAGATCTGTTTCAAAACCATGAAACTTTGGTATACATTTTATTATAATTTTCAATCAGCAAGTAGAATTGACACCAAGCCTTTTCAATTTTATGGATCCAGAAGGAAGAATAAAATGCAATTCTAGAAAATCTGGAGTCTATGAAGATCAATGTGTGTAGAAACATATTTAATTCACTTTAACTCTGAGGTTTAATTATATTAATCATACTAAAATTACATTCTATATCAAGTTTCACAAAAATACCATCTTTCACATTTTTTTGTGAAGTGTCCATGACAGTAATAAGTTACTGGACACACTTTATTGGAGTATAGTTTATATACACTCTTTTCTTTAAAATCTAAAGCCATTTTCCCCTTTATCTTATTGGAAGTATAAGGTCAGGGAAGCCACTGTACACAAATAAAAATCTGGTAACTGTTGTGACGGTGTTTAAGACTGGTTTGGTTACGTAGTACTCTACGTGTTAAATGTTTTGGATATCTGTGTCTTCATACTAAAAGCAGACCATTGTTAGGCATCCTTAGACACTACTGATGTCATTAGATTTAACATCCTGCTACTGCTCCTCTTTAACAGGTTAAGCTTGTACTCTCATGTGCTCAGAGAATACATCTCAAGCTATGAGTCTTGTAGAAATGTATTCCACACATAAAGCCCCAATGGCTTGTGATTTTAAGAAGTAGAACACTTGCTTCATATATTAGAGAAATGAAAGTTACTGTCTTTAGCTGGCTTAGCTTTTTGTTCTTTTTATTTTATTTATTCCTCTCTCATACAACACATCCTGACCACAGCCTCCCCTCCTTTCCCTCCCACCAGTCCCTACCACCACCAACCTCCCTCTTCCCATATCCACTGCTCCTCAGTTTCACTTCTGAAAAGAGCAGGTATCCCAGGGATATCAACCAAACACAGCAAAATAAGGTACAATAAGATTAGGCTCATTCCTGTCACATTAAGTTTGGGCGAGCCAACTGAGTATGAGGAAAAGTGTCCTAAGAGTAGGGAAATGAGTTGGGTATAGTCACCATGGACACAATTTTAAAAAATAGAAACATTCTGGGAGATAAAGAAATGTTTATTGTGGCATTTGGAGAGGAAATGTCTTTCTTCTTTATGATATAGCTTGAAATTTCATTTTTATGGTTAAAATATATTCTAAAATAAAATTATAAGAATAATTGAGCATAATTTTAAAATAAATTAAAACTAGGCTATTTTAAAACAAAATTAAGATTTAAAATGAACAATGTATTATTTCCAAGACCTTAAAGTTTGAGATCCAATGAGTGTAAAATTGAAATTTCTTTCTCTTCCTTTCACATGGAACTTCTATATACCCTAGGTTTGAGCTAAATTTGTGATTTTTGTGATCTAAGATACGATTCATTATGTTATTTATGCAGGTTTTGAGAACAAAATTGTTCTTCACTACTTCAATATTAAATATAAAAGTTGACAAAAGTTTTATTATTTTTCTTTTTGAATGTTACAATGTTTCAAACATAAAAAGTACATATCATAAAAATAGTTCTTTTGTTAGCAGTATGACAGTTTGAAGCACCTGATAGCAACTTGGCATCTAACTGTGTTTTTAATTCTGGCAAATTTAAGATAATTAATACCTTTGTGGTACTGAATGTCCTTTGTGAAAAGAATAGTTTTTATTTTCACATCAGAAATTCTAGAAAATAATTGCAGGATATTCAAAACTTAGGATTTTGTCTTCTAACCATTCAAAGATGTATTTTAAGTAATTGAATATTTTTTATTGAAAATTTTCCATACAATATATTGTGATCACAATTTCTGCTTTCCCAAATCCACCCAGACCCCTGTCTTAATATCCACCCACTGGCAAATTCTATGGCTTTTATTTCTTTCTCTTTAGAAAACAAACAAGCAAACAAAAAACTAAGCAAAACAGAATTTAAAAGGAGAAAAAGGAAGAAACATGCATAGAAACACACAATGACACACACCCACACGACCCATTAAAATATTGCTTTTTTATAGTGCAGTTGCAGAATTTGTAAATATTTTAATTATCTTGTTTTGTGCCTGTATTATGAACACATGGAAGATTCTAATTTTTCAAGTTAAGGAATAAACAATAGCTTACCATACATATTGATACATGTGAGATATATTCTTACTTATTTACAAAAGGCAACCTGTGTCCTTATTTAGTTGTCACTGCAGAGTGCATTTTTCTTCATAGTAACAGGTGCTGATGCCAACACCCCTGACATAAGTCAAGAGGACTTAAGCAAAGACATTCAATTATTAAAAGTCAAAATTAATTAATTAATTCCTAATTGTGTTGGGAGCAAATACTAGAAAATTTGTAAATGACTTGTGATGATATTGTTCAGTTTTTGAGAACTGGAGAGGAAAGAAATTTTAGAGTGAAATGGAGAAGGGGCAAAAATAACAACAAAAGGCCTATTATACTATTTACCTACAATACTCTCTCAATTTCACAATATTTTTGTATCATGTTTTTGTTTGTGGAAAATATAGTTGGATGTTATTTTAGTGACTGAAGAAAAGATGATGCAATTTGAGAAGCAATTACCATTTGCTCAAGTGATTAGAAGCTGTAACTATTTAAGACACATTCTTTTCTTTATCATCTAGGCAGAGTACACAAATGAAGATAATAATAACTCTAAGTTATTGAGTACCTATTATGTCTGCTGCCTTGGTACCTATTGTCCATATAATAAATGTGCAATGCATTCATTACATTTGACAACAAAGAAACTGATGAAATGAGCTAAGTAGCCTAGACAAGGCACACAAGAGACAACATCCAGTTCAGTCCAGCTTGCTTCAATTAACACTCCTTTTGTTCTTCCTTCTGCATGTGACATCATTAAAAAAAAAACTTATCTTAAGCTGTTTAGTTTACTCTAGCCTGATGAATAATCAAGAAATTGTGTCTAACAAATAGGCTTTTGTTTTGAAGAGACATTTAAAAAGTAATAGTGTAAGATAATGATAATCAAATATGACTACTCATCATTTTTTCTCTTTCTTAGCATAAGAGGAAAATTTTCAGCAGTGTAATTCAAATTCACATTCAAAGGAAAGTATAAGTGGACAGTCCTCCCTCTGTTATTCAAATTTCAAGGATGGCTGGGAGACAACGGTGCTATTACCTTTCTTGCACCAGAGAATTTATATAGAATGCTATCAGAAAATTCATCATGTATTTTCTGAGTTTACTTTGAATTGTATCAACCCAAGAATATATCATAAAATTTATAAAAGTTCTTTTCTTTTCTGCCTATCATAAAATTATATATATATATATATATATATATAAAACTATTAAAAATTTTCCTATTTTCAATTGGCACGGAAAGCAAACTACAATAGAGTGTTATAAAGGGATCAAGGGGAAATTAAGACAGGAGGATTAAATAGGGATGGGGAGGGAGGACAGGGTAGAGGATGCCCTATAGGGAGGGATTACTATCACTAAAGAGCATTTGAAAACTTACTACTGTCGAAGATTCCTAAAAAAATATAGACGTATAAAAGGGAATTACCATATAATAGAAGCAGTCATATCTCAAATAGATATCATATACTACCAAATAAAACTCTAAGTACCAGAAATGGCTTATATTTTTTGAGTTGTTAACCAAAGAGGTCCCCTAGCCAACCTCTCCCTTTCCACAACTTGATGGTAAGACCCTAATGTTGGAGATGCCACATACTTATGTCATAGAACATGAAGAAATTGCATTGGTGCTCAACTAGAAACACTACCTCTATTGGCTAGTGTTCATAATGTTGGAAGGTGTTATACATTATAACCAGAGGAGAAATGTGTCTATCAGTCTCACCAAGCTATGAATCATGCTGTCATGATATATTATGGTAAAACTACATTACAACCTAATAGTCTAGAAATTTTCCTGAACTTCGCATCCAGAGTTAATAAATAATACATCCTGAGGTCACTTATGACTTAAGATTGCTATCCTACTGTATTCTCAGCCTGTTTGTTTAACCTGTCTTTAAGGAAACAATGTAACAATCAAATTTGTCTTGAATTTAACATGTAATCAACCTTTACAACCTAATGTAATACATATCTGTAATCTTAAATTCTCTTTCAAGTCCTTGACCCAGTGTAATACATTTGTGCCATTTGCTGAAATAGCAAATAGAAAGGTTGAAAACACCTGAAACAATGAATATCCACCCAAAATGTTGAACCCAACATTTGGATATTTCTTGATAAGCAATGGTGTTTGTAATACTGTTTGTTATCTGGGTCAGTTGGAGTCAGTGAATTAATCCCTTGTAAAACTGTTAAAAATTTCTGTGACTATCCATCATTCCTTTGCTCTGTGCGATGTTTTCTATGCTGTTCAATAAAAAACAGAATATACAGGTACACATTATCACACAATCAACAGACACAAAACATAGATATATACCTAGTAAAAAACAAGGACAGATACAGGGACAGACAGGGACAGATTCACAAGACAACTGTTAAGGAGGCACAAATCACATATGTAACAGACAGACAGAAGAAAGGAAGACACAAGGAGCACAAATTTGAGAATTCAGATCTAGGCTCACACTTGGTTAAATGACACCAAGCAGAAATGCTTTGGTTTTTTTCATTAATGTGACAATGACACATTATTGGAGGCTCAGAATTTATTATTAATGCATTTAACTGACTGTATTCTGTGAGCTACAGTAAAGACCTCTCTGTGTGATATTCCCACTGGTGGAACACTGACATGAATATCATAGACAAAATTAACAAATTTCTGATCATATGTAAGGCCTGCTCCATGAGATGAAATGCATACCTAACATTGCTAAAGCAGCCATGAACCTGAGACTAAATATGTCATGTGCCCTAGGAGAAAACCTACTTTTACTTTGTTAAATGAACACAGCAATAAACAACTCCTAATGACATGTTATTATACACATATATCAATATATCATTCACCCCTCATCAGAGAAGATTATTTCAGTAGACAGTAATTAACAAAGAGATCCAAAAGTGAACAATGAGAGACCTTGGAGCATTTAGCCTTATAGGATGCCCATATTAAATCTCTCCCCTCAAGGCTTGGGGACTTATGAGGATAAGGAGGTGGAAAGAGTGTAAAAGCCAGAAGTGGTAGATGGTATCAAGAAACTAGCATTTTTCAGACACAACAGGGTAGATACACATATGAACTCACAGAGACTATGACAGCATGCAAAATAATTCCCCCAAGTTCAAGCCAGACAAAATACCACCATGGAAGAGGAGCAGTAGGAACAAAGTCCCATCACTAAAGTCAAGTAACTTTCGAAATTGATAGTTTCTGAGAAATGAAAAAAAATGTTTTCAATGAAGTGACACTGGGTATATACACCACACCTCAGGGATGGTCTCATGCTCAGAAGTATATAGCGAACATAACCTGGAATACATTTTTCAAGAAAGAGAAATAATATGAAGTTGGATTGTAGTGAAGTATGACAGTATGTGAGAGGACTTGGAGGAAGTAAAGGAATATGATTAAAATATATGAGACTTTATGGGTATTGCTTCTGACATTCCTAGGAGACACAATCTCACAATAAACCCCCCTGATCCTCTGGCTCTTACAATCTTTCCATCCCATCTTGTGCAATTTTCCCTGAGCCTTAGGTGTGGGAGTTGTTTTGTATCCACTGGTGCTGTGCTCTCCAATTCTGAATTCGATTGCTTCTAATTGTCTCTGTCTTTTGAAAACAGGAGTTTCATTAATATTACTACCTAAACATAAGCTAAACAAGGACAATAACAACAGACATGCTAAAGTGGACTAGGGTGCAAGCCTACACAAAAAAATGCAGTCAACTAAGGATGCTGAGGGTGGGGAAACAGTCTTTGCCAGAGAAGACCACACCAATTAGTTATCCAGTACCAAATGGTTAGCCCTGAAAGCATATATATATAAGTAATATTATACAGACTGGGCAGGATGTATTTATTTATTTAGAAATACGTATGTATAGACACACATACATTTACAGGTAACAACAATTAACAACAAAAGAGGCTATGGATTTGAAAGAGCAATGAGAAGTATATGGGAGGACTTGAAGGGAGGAGAGGGAAGGGAAAAAACAATATAATTATAATCTCAAATAATAAAAGAAATATTAACAATATATTACATGACATTCTCAAAAGAATGAAAACATTATTATTAATAAAATAAAAATAAAAACCCAAATTAAAGCTTTTATAAATAGTCTCTTACACACTACAGAAACATAGTGAGCTACTGAGTTTTATAAGACTGTATTGCGTCTTTTGCATTTAGAGTTACAGATACTTGTTAGCCACTATGTGATTGCTCACAACCAAAAAAAAATGCAACAAGTTCTATTTACCACTGAGGTAGTTATCCAGTCTTTTAAATTAATCTCTTAATTAATTTTCTGTGTATATGTTGTATAAATGTATTTACATGCACAAATATGCATGTCATGGAGTATGTGTTTGGAAATCAGAGAATTTGCCGGAATTAATTCTCACATTCCACTATGCAGGTTCAGGGATTAAACTAAGGTCATCTGGTTGGAAGTATGTACCATTACGCACCAAGGCATCTTGCTGGTGCAGTTTGATAAACTTTGTAAGCTCTGTATTCTCTTCATGATTTCATAATTATGATTCAATTTAAATGTATTATATTCTTTACTAAAGCTTTACTCACTCAATAAAGGTTAGTAGGCTGCAGTTTGACTGAATATTAAAGCATATTTCTAAAATGACAATGTTGCTGTGGGAATGATATAATATTTTTTAATTTGTATAGGTTTTAATATAATTTTATTTGCTCACTTTTAAGTTAATTTTCCATAGTAATTGAAAATAAATGGGGTTTAGTAAAGTTATTAAACTTTTAGAATTCTCCCACTTACTGACTTATAACATGTTAAAAATATGACTCATGTCTATAGTTTGTTTCCCAGCACTGGCATTCCTTGTAATATAATGTCTCCTTTCTATACTATCCCTTCCTCAATCAATTTTGATCCCTTTCCTGTTAAGTTTCTTAGCATAACAACTGTTCTATCATATGAATTGCATGACTTTAAGTATTTTGGCTCTATTTGCCTCTTGAATTATTCTTATTTTGGGCTGTTCATCTTCATCTAAATAATACGAGGGGGAATTTTCCATTCCATTGCTCTTCTTAAGTTAGGATTGTTCTAATAAGTGTCCAAAGGCTATTTTAGAGTTCTTCCTTTCAAAGCTCATTGTAAATCACCAGATGCCACATAATTTTGTTATGACTTATTTCACAGCACTTCTTATTATTCTGTTTAAATACAGTTGATAGATACATAGTTTTCTTAACTTAGTTTGTCCATTTTTATGTGAGAATTAAAAAGATCAAGATATTATATTTTGTTTTTATTTCACCTCTCTATTGTATTACATGAAATACATGTATTTTAATCTTACTTTAAATTATAACAAAAGTTTAACAAATTCTCAGCAATAGGAGTTGTTTTGTAACCCCAGTACCATATTGTTACTCATAAAAATATCCATTGACTTATAGAAATATAAATTTCTAAATGGTACTAATAGTATAAATATGTAACTACAAAGTTATCACTATGTATTTATTGTAAAGAAAGCTAATCTCTTCATGCCACTTTAGCTTATATTAATGATTAAGCCTTTTATTTGTCTAGGTTACAATTGGAGTAAATATTTGTTTGGTCATATGAACCAATGCAAATGATAATAGCATATAGAAAGTATTCTTTCAATTTGGTATTTTTCAACTGATTTGAAGTATTGTCATAAGTATATAAATTGGTAAAAAAATAAATAAAATTTTCAGTAAAAAATTTAAAACAATAACATATCACACATCATTCTTTTTAAAAACGTACCCATCATTATTGAGACAAAAATATAACTAACAACATGTTTTTATGTTTTGTTGCTATTCTAGAATAATAAATTGACATACACAATTTATTTGCAGAATCATATGTGGACCAATGAACCAAATACTGTCTTATGTCTGTAAATTTCATGATAAACTGAGATAATTTTCAACATATTATAGAAATGTCATGAATTATTCAACTCTTAGGTCTTCAGAAAAATGTGGTAATTTAACAACCAAATATACAATTTTGATGTCTCAACAAGAAATTATTATTTGATGTGTAATCTATTTTATTTTTTCTAATTAATTTGAAAATTCACTAAGAAAATATTTTAAAAGATGGGTCCAACATTTCAGGAAATCCTAGATACTGCCAATGATATATTTAAAATTGATGAATTAGAATATAATGCTACAAAACCCACTTTACTTTAAGCTTCTGATTTGAAATATGGAAATAAATCTTTACTTTTAGCTTGAATACTAACTTTCATCTAGGTATAGTGCACATGACAAAAAGAAAGAGTTTTAAGTTCAACTGAAATTTAGAGGCAACTTTTATATAAAGCATCCCTAGTAGAATAACATAGGATAAAAGTAATTAGGCTACCACTTCATTCCAATAGAAACTCAAAATAACAGAAGTTATCAACCAAAGCTTGTAACATAGCCATTTTGGTCCTTTTTTCCTACATTACAGTAATTTTATCTGCCTTTGTAGAGTTCCCTTAAAATGTGTTGTTGGAAGCATTACTTTGCAACAGCACCTAATTTAGATAATTGGTAATGAATTATCATAGCCTTTGCTCCAATCATTTTCCTGAATTGTCTTGGGATAAGTGTGTCTCTGCATGTACACATTTAAGGCAGTTACCTGGCTTTTTTACAGATGCAGGATGCACCCTGGATGATCATGCACAAATTCGGTTTCTATTGCCCATTTACTACCCCTTTTATTTCTAAGAGAGTATATGAAGAACAATGGTTAAATAAGTAATTTTACTAGCATTAGTATTTCATTTTCAATGAAGATACTAAACAAAAATATAGTTTTGAAATAGAAGCTCAATGAGATCTATTACATAACTATCATTAAAAGAAGATGGGCACTAATTGCTGCAATAGCACTGGGAAAAAGTGGTTCAGAACAATAACAGAGAAAAATAATTAATTTTTATAGCGTTTTTGACCAGCAACTAAAACAAAGAGATTACAAGTCCATTCAGAACTGTCCATGTTTTATATGCTTTGGAACTTTGGAAAATCTGCCATAATTTAAAGTAAGAGGTTGATTCAGCATTGTAGACACTGGATTAAAGGGAATTTCTATAGCAATAAACGAGACAATATTGTGTTATTTTTTGTAATTGAAAATGTTTAACATTGTACTCTATATTCCTTAAAAATGAAATTTAATTCCTGTGTTGTTGAATACTCTGTCTAAAAGGACTTAGAATTTTAACCATTAGTTAACATTTCTAGTGATAGCAGTTGTTGAACTAGTTATTCAGATATACAAATGCATTGTCAACTGGACTTTTGTCTTACATTAAATGTATATATATTTATTGTCTGAAATTTCATATATGTATATAATGTGTTTTGAAACTCCATTTCTTATTACCTTTAATTTGTACCCAATCCATTCAACATCTTTTCCTCTAAATTTCATGTGTTCTTTTATTTTTAAACACACCAAGTCCATTTGTTGTTGCCTGTTATGTGCATGAATGTAGGGCCATCTACAGAAGCATGGGTAACTTCTCCGGGGCATTAGTCTCTCAGGGGCATTATTCCTGAAGAAAACTGACTATCCCTTTCTTAGCAGTCATAAATGGCCACTAGCTCATTTATTAGTGGTGATAATTCATAATTCCCCTAACCCACGCATGCTCTGATTTTGTCTGGCTTGACATTGTGCAGGTCTTGTGTATATAGACATAGCTAATATGAGCTTTTGTATGTAATGGCCCTATAATATCCAGAAAATACTGTTTCACTGCAGATATTCACTAACAGTAGCTCTTAGAATATTTTCAACTCCTCATCCATGATTACTCCTGAGTCTTGGCAAGAGTAGGTATGATATAGATGTCTCATTTAGAATTGAGCAGTACAGAGTCTTTTTTTCTCTGCATGTTAGGTCTCTGTAGGTTTCTGTATTAATCACCATCTCCTGCAAAAAGAAACTTCTCTAATGAGAACTATGAGAAGCCCTTTCTATAGGTATAATGATAAGTGCTTATGAGAAAATTAAATGATGCATGCATTTAACAGAATAATAGTAGTATGCTATTCTCTATGTCCACATAAATAAAAGCAGCATAAATTAAGATATAATTAAGGGTGCAGATATAAGCTCATGACTCTACAGCTACTTGATTTTCAGCAAAGAGGAAAAAATCAACATTGGAGAGAAGAAAGCATATTCAATTGATGGTATTAGACACCTGGATGGCTAGATGTAGAAAAATGAAACTTGAAACTTACCTCTCACTCTATAGAACACTCAACTCCAAATGGATCCAGGACCTCAACATGAGACCTGATACCAAGAATCTATTATAAGAAAAAGTAAGGACTATCATTCAACTTATGGGTACAGTAAAGAACTTTCTGACTAGGAGTCTGGTAATTAATAAAACAAGAGCAAAAATTGACCATTGAGACCTCATGAAATTGAAAACTTCTGTACAGAAAAGTGCATCATCACTTGAATGAAAAGGAAGCCTGCATGATGAGAAAAATCTTTACACTACATATATAATACATGGTACATGTTTAGAATACATAAAATATTAAAAAAATGAACACTAAGCAAGCAAGCAAACACACAATTCAATTAACAAATAGGGCATGGAGTTAAATAGAGAGCTCTCAAAAGAAAACACACAAATGCCCGTAAAATATTTTTACATTTTCAGTATCCATACCCATCAGGGAAATACAGACTAAAGCCACATTGATATTTTTTTATATACTGTTCAGCATGAGTGAGGGCAAAACAGAAGAAATAACAACAAACACTTTTATGGCTGTGGAGAAAGAACACTCAATCACAGTTAATGTAGGTCCAAACTGGTGTAGTTACTATGGAAATCAGTACGGCGTTTCCTCAAAACACTGCAAGTACCATATGACCTAGCTATATCACTCCTTGGAGTACACACAAACAAC
>LZPO01066626.1:10971-21715 GCA_001675575.1 Neotoma lepida
TTATAGAAATATAAAGAAAACTAAACAGCATTAAATTAAACAACTAATTAATAAATGTCCTAAGAACATGAAACAGGCATTTATCAAAAGATAAAATATAAATGTTTGATAAACATATGAAAAATAGTCAACTTCACTAGACATTAGATAAATGCAAGTAAAAGCTACAGTGAGATTCTCTCTNACCNCAGTTAGTATGGCAGTCATTAGCATTATTTGAATATCAGGGAAAAGAGTTTGGTAAAGTGAAATTTTTTCAGCTTTTTTNTCTTTGAAACTATATCAGATTTTCTATTATAGTGTTATTCATCTACAATCTGTATTTCCAAAAATAAAATAATATATGATTTTTAATTTACAAAAAATGGAGGAAGAAAGCTTCAGATACTGGCAAGATTGTAGACAAAAGGGAGCACACACTCACGCACTGCTGGTGTGAATGTAAGCTAGTTTGGCTAATATAGAATGAGCATGAAAGTTTCTCAAAAATCTAAAAATAGCTTTACTAAAAAACAAGCTGCTCTCAAGCATTTACCTGAAAGATTCAAAGTCAATATACCACAGAGATACCTGCACACCAATGTTTATTGCAAAGCCAGGCACAATAGTTATGGTATAGACCAACCTAAATGTCTAACCNGAGAGAAATGGCTGAAGAAAATGTGGTACATTCATACACAGGAAAGTTTTTTAGCCATAAAGAACAGCAAAGTTTTGTCATTTTCAAGAAAATAAACACAACTGAAAATAATCATTCTGAACAAATTAAGACTTTCTCAGAATGGTAAATGCCATATATTTTTTCTCATTTGTGATTCAGCATATGACATGAAAGTAGAAGTGAGATTTTTCAAGGGACCAACAAGAGAAGGAGTAGTGGAGAAGGTAAGATAGAAAAGTACAGGGGGATGTGATGCATGTATAATAATGTGTTCTTACATGCAAAATGTTCTTAGGTAACACAATATCACATACATTGATTACACACAGCAATAATTTGAAAGAACAATACTTTCTCAAAGTATATTTGAATTTTAATATCAGAGCTTCAGATTTTAAATCTGATGACCACCAAGAGCTACTTCAAGTTCCCTATTCATTTCCAAGAAAATTTAGTTGATCAAATAGGATACAACCATTATAAATGTCAAAGAACCTAGGCATTGCTCTCTCCAGATACTGAGAGACTCAAGCAGGACCAGGCAACTTCCATCAGTCTCTACCAATCTTTTTTTATGTTACAGATGGAGACAAAACTCTTCCAAGACTCCTTCAGGTCCCCAACTGACTTACCTGTTGGACAGCTGGAGCCAACTAGAACCTCATGCAATTAAGAAGAGAGCACTGATATTTTTTTCAACCCATGCCTGAGTAAAAACTCTCTGAAACATAAGGAAAAGTGGTCCCAGAGCATTAGTTCAGTGTAGATAGACTGAATGATGAAAGACATAAAGCTAATGNTTTTTATAGTTATTGTTCTATTATGGATTTTTCTTTCTTGGTGATGAATAAGTAGATAAAATATATTCTGCAGCGGTCCACAAAAACATCCAGCAGATCACAACTGATATTCATAAGATCAACCCACCAGATGAATAATTCTCTGATGGAGGAATCTCATCAAGCAAGGCTTATGAGGCCACTGCCTATGAATGACTGATTGCTCCTATCTGTAATTTTCTTGTGTTACCACAATTCTCCCTTCACACAGCTATAGGACTCTCCCCACAGCCTGCTGGCAGTGTCTTCTCCACTTATTAGGCACAGCTATTCCTGTGAATTGACAGAAGGATGACTTCTTTTTAGACTGTATAATTTTGGTGAATAAAATATGCCTTCACAGTTAAGCCTTTGTTCCACAAAAATGGGGAGAAACTTGGAAGTCTGTTTTATATAATTAGCTAGCTGACAAGATAATTACATACAATTAGCTGATTTAAAACCTCAGAGCAAATTCAAATTAGACTGAATGTCTATGTGAAAGGATCATAAGTTAAACCTTCACAGATAATGCACAAGGACAGAGTTCAGGTGTCTGATCTGTTGAACCAAGGTTTTTAGACATAAAGATACTTAAATTACTATGCCCTTGTCTCTTGCCAGGTCTAGCTGATAACATAGACCAGTGGCTACCTCCCTACATATATTCCTTAGCAATCAACTCGCTACACAAACTTCTAACCTCAAGTTTTATGATACAATACTCTAGGTTTAGCTAACTGTTTATTGTTTAAGCCCTGAAATCTATGTAAATGACAGAAAAAGCAATTAACCAGTTAACCAAGTTCAGAGAGAAACAGCTTTATGCTCAGTTAAACTGTGGGAAANTTTTCACAATTAGCTAGGACTGTAGAGGATGATCTAACTTTGTAGCCTTGAATAGAGTTACCAATTTCCNTCCTTATGATCTGTGACTGCTTGCAGGATAAAGAATATATTTTAGGCTTGGAATTCTTTCAATGCGGGTTGGGAAGGGCAGAGCATGCAACAGCATACCCCTCTGCAGCTGCATTTGCCATGGCTACTCATGTCCAGCCCTGAGCTGCTCTTCTCTGCTAGAGATGCCCCCTGACTTGGAAAAAAATGACACTTTTACATTTTGTTAACCATGAAATGTTAGCTTATTGGTAGTTACACTTAAAAAATATAGAGTAGTACATAGTTTTCTTACTTCTTCTCTGACTTCTCAATAGTTTAGCCTTTTCCCTTTGTAACCCTTTATAGGCTAGCTCCTTAGGAGACAGCTTTACAGCTGAATCCCCTTTTCTCACAGTCAGAGCTGCAGCTGTGCCACTTATCAGAAAGCTGACAAGTTTATTTCAAGTGTGTTACCAGTATGGCTCTGTTCCTTATTGTTTGCTCAAGGAATGCAATGTGGCCCTCAGATGTAGCCTTTGTAACCATTTTTAATTGCCTAAAGCTTTCCATGGAATGTGTGTATAAGCTGTATAGAACAAAAGAACTGGTGAATTAGAGCTGGAGAGAAATAAAGCATATTACCCTCAGTACAGTATGAGTCTTATTCCCTCAGATAGATAAAAATTATTCCTAAATCCAGCTAATTTGAGGCATTCTCTTTGCAACCCTGGAGTAGTCTTGAGAGCTGATCTCATAGGCTGCAATAATATTTATATTCAAAAGTAAAAGAGCAAAATCCAATGTGAAGATCCATAGCTTCAAAATGCCTATTCTAACTATATAGATTTTTATTTAAATGTATACACAAGTTTTTACAATAAAACTTTTTTCTTAATTTTTAAAAAGAAAGATTTTGATGATAGATAGATAATATTATAAATAAATATATCAGTTTCTAAATGTCTGTTGACTCTAACAAGATATTTCCAAAATCAATATCTAATTTTCTCCACAAATATCAAAACATAAACCCTTCAGGAAAGGCTAAGATAATATCTTCACATTGTAGATTTGGATCTTGTGGGATTCCAACTATATCATGTAAGAAAGGATGGGTCTGATGATACCTCAGAGTTCTCCATTAACCACCCTTCATTATCTGTGTCTGTCCTCCTTAAAATGATTTTTTTAATTCTTTAATCCCTTTTCGTATCTACTCTCTTATATGGTGGGTGACAATAGAATATTCTTTTGTCCATTTTCTTTTCTTTAATACATATCCTCAGGAGTTTTCCCTATAAATGAAAAAAGGCCAATTGACGTAAAAAGGTAGAATTAGCTTTTAGTTGCACTTTATTCAGATTCACAAATATATATATAAACAGAATTCACAGTAAATAGAATACATGACAATAGGAAAAATAATCAATGCAATGGAAACTCATAAAGGAAACTCTCAGCAAGTCTTAGGCAATCCAAAGCTGTTTCCAGGCAGATAAAACTAATAGGTAACAGGACAAGGAAGGATCATACAATGCATTCAGAAAGAGGGAAATGTGTGGATCAAAGACTAAAAAGTGTACTAGCTACAAGATGTGAGAGATATTACTTACTAGATACACTTTTCATTCAACAAAGAAAATCATTTCATTGGAACAGGAGACAAGAAAATTGTTGAACACACTTATTGCTCTTGCAGAAGACTTAGGTCCAGTTCAGAGAACCCAGATAGAAGTTTACAATCTTCAGTAATTCTAGTCCAGCACATATAATGCCTTCTTCTGGCCCCTGTGGGCTCCTGCATGCCCATGGTGCACATAAACTCATAGAATTACAGACACATACACATAAAAACATTTTTAATGAAATGATAAACCAGAGAAAAAACATAAAACAAAAAATTTTGCAATATGTATGCACATAATATATATTTAATATATGTAAATATATGTCTGAATGAATTGTTATGGAAAAATCCAGTAGGTTTATATTGGTTTCAGATGGATAATGAATGGTCTTTCTGAAGCATAAGTCAAGGATTTAATGACAAGAGACCAACGTAATATACAAATCTATTTCTTATGCTAAATTTCAAAATATGTAATGAAGTTTAGAAAAATGAAACAATTACAAAATATTTACAGGGTATTCTTAAAATATTTAAATTGTGGTTTAACAACATTTGATTTAGTATCTTTTTTTACTTTTGAAGTGGTCTTCTTTTATTGTTTTAGTATCTTAAGGATTGGCATTTTTGCTCTTTTATCAAAAGAGTCATAATTAAACATCATATGCCATGAAAAACGTTATCATAACTTGTCCAGCTCTCCAAATACTTCTTAGAAGTTTAAATTCCCCATTTCAGTCATTATTTCCAAATTCTCCTGACTCAAAAATATGTCTTCTATTTCAGAAAAAAAAATAAAACTCAACTTGATAAATTAAGAGAGCTCCTTAATGAAAGATATTTAATTCACAGTGTTTATATTTATGAGTGGGCAAATTTAATTTACTATGGAACTTTTCATTTCTGATTTGTAAAGGGGATATTCTCCAGTGGAGGACAGAATACCTAGAATAGAAACATGCTGTGACCACAAGTTTCTAAAGGACATGCCAGGTGAGTCCTTCCACTTACTTGCCAGAATTCTAACCTAGCATTGTGAGATGTGGTCATTATCAGACATTGATCTTTTGACATAAGAAGAAAAAATGAAAGTAATTATATTTTTAAATACACAAATTTCTCTGCTAAAGTTTTTAAAGTACATGTGAAAGAAAATGAGAAATTAATCATGTCAATGGTAAGGAATGGAATTCAATATCTTCAANAAGCAGAAATACATTATTGAAAGGGCATACAATTTTTTTCACTCTATTATCAAAAAGAAAAATAAGGTAGGATAATGGCCACACAAATGAAACTAATGAAACTGACCTTCCAAGTCCTGTAACTATATGACAAAGGCCACTCCTTCATATCAACACTTTCTCTTACTCAGTGTCTTTATCAAGGCAACTTTAACATCTTTGTTCCTCAGGCTGTATATTAAGGGATTCAGCAGAGGAACTGTATTGGTATAAAAGACAGAAGAGATTTTACCTTCATCCATTGACATGGCAGACGACGGTTGGAGGTACATAAATGCACCCGATCCAAAGAACAGAGAAACAGCAATTATGTGGGAACTGCAGGTGTTGAAGGCCTTGAACCTGCCCTCAGTAGACCTGATATGGAAAATACTGGAGAGGATGAGACCANAAGAAATAAAGATGGTGATGCTGGGCACAATTATGTTGATGCCCACAACAATAAAAACTTCCAGCTCACTGACAGAGGTGCTGGTGCAGGAGAGCTGGAGCAAAGGGAGGAGGTCACAGAAGTAGTGATTGATGATGTTTGCACCACAGAAGGTCAGTCTCAGCATGCATCCTGTGTGAGCCAGAGCACCAGAAAATGCCATCATGTATGAGCCAAACATGAGAATCAAACATAATTTAGGAGACATGACAATGTTATACAAGAGTGGATTGCAGATGGCCACATATCGATCATAGGCCATTGAGGTCAGCACATAACACTCAGAAATGGAAAAAAAACTAAAAAAGAAAAGCTGGGTCATGCATCCTCTATAGGAAATAATGTTCTTCTCTGATACAAAGCTCATCAACATTTTGGGTGAGAACACAGAAGAATAACAGAGGTCAACAAAGGACAAGTTAAAGAGGAAAAAGTACATTGGGGTGTGAAGGTGAGAATTCAGTCCAATCAAGATGATCAATCCCAGATTTCCCAGCACAGTGACCACATATATCACTAGAAACAGGATAAAGAGTGGGCACTGGAGATTAGGTTCCTCTGTTAATCCCACCAGAATGAATTCAGTCACTGAAGAGCCATTTTCAGGACCCATTCTTCCTTAAAATAATCTATGTGCACAACAAAAAGGAATCATGTTAGAGAAAAATGTAGCCATTTCTACAACAGCCTTTCACACAACATATTCCTTTAATTGTGATGTTTCTCTTATCTAAATTATTTTTATACACACACATGCACACACGTTATATTATTTCATACTTATTTTGGTCATATCCACCCTCCCTCTCCCAACTATTCACAGATCTAGCCTCCCTCACTACCTAGCCTACTTTATATTCTTATTTATTCATCAGGCTAATTTCTCTTTCCCATATATTTTTGGAACTGTGGCCTTTCCCTAGGAGGATAGTTGACTTATCAGGAGCTACCCTCTTAGAGAAGACTGACTCCCCCTCTACCAGCACTTTAAAATTGCTAGTAGATCTTAGGTAAGGTTATAACTTCTTGCCCCACTCCCATTTCTATGCTATTATTGGTCTGGATTGGACTTGCACAGCTCTTGTTCATGCTTTTCCAACTACCATAAGCTTTTATGTGTAACTGCCATTCTGTATCCAGAAAACATTTTTCCTTATATTCATCCATTCCCTGGCTCTTAAACTCTTTCTGCCTTCAGCTATCAACAAGATAAATAACAAAGTATAATATCAAGCCCATCCCACAGATGACTATCAATACTTTTCTATGAAAACATGACTCCTGAAAGCCAAAGGAGGAAGAAGGTAAGAAAGGAGAGAGCTGAACCAAGAGAGAATCCTCTTCCTCATCCATTTTTCTTTGTCTTGAAATTCCCCCTCATTGATGTTGTCGGAGGTATNTACCTTGGCAACATGTGTTGGCCTCCAACACAGGTTAGACTTCAATGAAATGAGATCAGTACATTGTTCTTTTAAAAAAAAAAAAAGCAGGAGTGGTTTATTTATTCCCATGTCAGAGAAAAAGCTATGAATATAGAGTAGTGAGGTTCTGTCCAAGGAGGAGGAACTACTTAAATCTTTGGCCTTCCCTAAGGTCTCCAATGTCTCTTCACAGTCTCCATGCCCCACTTTGAATGAATTATTATATCACTTTCACTTGAGTCTCAATACTGCACACTATGGAAAATAGTGACTTATATCTTAGATCTCTGGAATTTAGACTCAAAGAAGACAATAATGTAAATTGAATTCTGAAGTTCACATTTATTCAGTAAAAAATATGCTGTTTCCTCATTGTTTACTTACTTGGATGATCCTCAAAGAGCAATTTCATCACAGATAAATTTCTAGTATATGTCTAGTCAGTATCTCCAAACTAAAAATCACAATTTGTTATCATAACTTACAACCATCTCAAGCAGGAGAGCAAAATTTTATCATATTTACCTTCCATAAGTGAGAATTTTAATATGCAATTAATATTATTGTGCACTCAGTTATAAACAGAGTAGACGATGACTCAATTTCTCAGGAGGGTAGTTCTTATGTATAACAGGGAGATAAATGGTTTACAGCTACACGTTGGATATTAATCTGTCATTATATTCCTGGGGGGCTTGATTTTTACTCAGGTTTTCCTTCCCTTTAGGGATTGGAAATCCCACAGAGAAAATGTAAAATAAATTATTTCTAATTTATCAAGATAATGGAACAGGAAATACAGAATCCTACTTCATTAACACAGCAAATGAGCCACAATTATGAACTCACTCAATCTATGGGGAATCTGTGAGGAATCTGAAAATTAGGCATGAGGTCCCTATATCCTGACCTGCCATGAAACCAGCCACACTAGATCTGGTAGGGAATATCAAGCTACTGTCTTACCATGCACTATTCTTGACACACCAACACAGAATAAGAATGGACACTTACTCCTGGGAAATGAATGTAATGCACATACACGCATCCAATGTCACATTGTGTTCATGGGTTATCCATAAGATTATTTTCTATCTAGCCTGTCTCACAGGTCTTTCAGAAAAACACGGTATATACTCTGATCCCAAATGCCAGTGAGAAAGGGATGGCGGTTGAGACTGGCAGTCTGCATAATTAATACTCTTAGGTCAATATAGGGGTAAGAGTTGAAAACATTCTCCTATTGTTTTTTCCCTATTAGAAGAAAGAGGTGCATGGTACTTCCAATGCACTAAATCATTTTGGGTTAAGTAGATGTTTGGCTACTATCTAGAATGCTAGGCCATAGTGAAGTATTGATAGTAATTAAGATTCAGTAGCCTTGTTTTCAGTTCCAGTAAGAATAGGACTGATGATCACCACAACTCTTTCCCAATGTGTCAAAGACATGAGATATCAAAACTCCTAGCCACACTACCCCCAAGGNTCTCCCCAGGGTAGAAAGAAGTATATGATATGTCATAATGCAACTTNTTTGGATATTGCTGTGGAGTTGGTTTCAGTCTCTGTTTTATCAGAGCACTGACTGTGTCTGTCATATTCTGAACATCTGGCAGACACCTGGAACAAAATAAAACAAGAGTGAATGCTATATTCAAACCTATCAAAAATAGTTAATGCCAATATTTTTCAAACTCCTCATAAAAGTTGAAGAGAAGTGAAAACAACGAAATCAATGTTATAAGCCCAATGTTACTAATGTCAAACAAACAAACAAAATCACCCCATGGACATCTTTTAAGTGTTGNTTGTTTGGTTGGTTGTTTGCTTATCTCAGCTAAGCACACATAGCTTAACTTGGACATTGATGTTTAAAAATATTGTTTTCCAACCTATGAATGAAGGTGTGTTTCCTTATATTTATGTCTTATTAATTTCTTTCAGGAAAGTTTGGTAGATTTTGTTGTACAAAATGTTCTACTCTCTGTTGGGATGCATTGATATATATGCTTATTTTATTAATTTCTACTTTGTATTACTCATTGTTAGTATATTAAAATGCAATTGACATTTAAATGTTAATATTTATAATTTGTTTAATATTTGTATTCATTATAGGATTTTTTGTTTAGTTCATTAAAACTTTGGACACTGACGGCAACATCCTCTGCAAAGAGAAATCATTATTCTTCAAAATATCTAATTTAATAGCACTTGTTGGTTTTTCTTGCCCAATGATTCTGTCTAGAACTTTCAGTAATATATTGAATAAAGTTTGCAAAAGGGTTGTCAAGGTAATGTTTATCACAGTCATTGTTGAATGAGGTCTTATCCTTGGTCCTTATTTTACATAATTTTCTCATTATCTTAAGATTTTGACATTTTCAAAATTCCTGATTTCTTTTAACAGCACATTTCACTAATCACATTTAAAGATGATTTAGATCAATTAATCATTTATTGTTAAGCCATATCACATTTCTTGCTGTACTCAGTCAAAGAAATGGAAACCCTACTCCTAGTTTACACAAATAAGACCAAGAACCAATCATTTATTCTCTCATTTGTGTGTGTGTGTGTCTACATGTGTGCGTGTGTGGGTCTACATGTGTGCGTGTGTGGTCTATGTGCTTATTTTATGAGTGTTTGTGGTGTATATTCCTGATAGTAACTTCATCCATTTGTGTCTTATCCATCTGATTGTGTTGAAATAATTTTCTGGGGTTTATTTTATAGATATAGAACTTAAGTGAGATTTCAATATCTCCATCCTTCCAAGGAAAGGCTAAGAAAAGCTGGGAGGGTGTCAAATTGATCCTAGAATGGTATCTGCCATGTCTGGAACTATCTTGGTACACATCAATGCACTGAAGAGTGAAGGAAGAAGAAGAGGTGAACCCAGTAAATTCTGCCAGACATTTGGACCACTGATGTTATTACCAAGGACCATTAATGAAATATGAAATCAGAAAATTAATTTTTAGAGTAACACTGAGTAAAAAAAAGTAAATAAATAATAAAAGTCCACCCAAGATCAGTAGTTTTTTTTCTAACAAGTATTTCCAAGTTAAAACCAAAAATATTAANATAGGAACAAATAATAGGTTAGTGTGAATGGAAAAGTAAAATTCATGGATTTAGAAATGTCCAGTACCTGAAATAGGCAACACATCTCTTACAAGGCTAAAGCACCTTAATACTGAGATTACAGCTGGAATTGACAAAACAGCAAATTTTAACTCAAGTTATTTTTTAAAGCTACTATGGATATTTTGTACTTCAAATTAAGGATTATTGGTTATCATCTTGCCAACTTAAAAAATATATCCAACTCTATTATTTCAAAAAGACATTGTCTTGATTTGTTCACCAAAATTCAACCTTAAAAAAATCCTGGTTCTGGCTATTACAAATAATACTGCTATGAATATAGTTGAGCATGTGTCCCCGTGGTATGATTGAGCATTCCTTGGGTATATGCCCAAGAGTGGTATAGCTGGGTCTTGAGGAAGATTGATTCCCAGTTTTCTAAGAAANCGNCATNNTGATTTCCANAGTGGCTGTACAAGATTGCACTCCCACCAACAGTGGAGGAGTGTTCCCCCTGCTCCACATCCTCTCCAACATAAGCTGTCCTCAGTGTTTTTGATCTTAGCCATTCTGA
>LZPO01066626.1:24230-43264 GCA_001675575.1 Neotoma lepida
GTGTTGTCTTCATTCAAAATTTCCATCTGCTCCGAGTTTTTCTCAGGGCCATTTTTACATCTTTGTTCCTCAAACTGTAGATTAAGGGATTCATCATAGGAACCACATTGGTATAAAAGACAGAAGAGGTTTTTCCTTGATCCATAGATGAAGAAGAAGATGGTTTGAGATACATAAACGCACCTGATCCAAAGAACAGAGAAACAGCAATTATGTGGGAACTGCAGGTGCTGAAGGCTTTGGACCTGCCCTCAGCAGAGTTAATATGGCAGATGCTGAACAGAATGAAACCATAAGAGATAAAGATAGTGATGCTGGGCACAATGATGTTTATGCCCACCACAATGAAAACTANAAGCTCATTAATATAAGTGCTGGTGCAGGAGAGCTGCATCACAGGGAGGATGTCACAGAAGTAATGATNGATGATATTTGCATCACAGAAGGTCAGTCTCAGCATGCATCCTGTGTGAGCCATGGCACCAGAAAATGCCATTGCATATGTACAAAGCATAAGGTTCAAACACAATTTAGGAGACATGGCAACAGTGTACAAGAGTGGATTACAGATGGCCACGTAGCGGTCATAGGCCATTGATGTCAGGACATAACATTCAGAAATGACAAAGAAACAAAAGAAATAGAGCTGGGTCAAACATCCCATATAAGAAATGACATTCTTACTTAATATAAAGTTCATCAACATTTTGGGTGTGAACACAGAAGAATAGCAGAAGTCTATGAAGGACAAATTAAAGAGGAAAAAATACATTGGGGTGTGAAGGTGTGAATTTAGTACAATTAGAAATATCAAACACAAATTTCCCAATGCAGTAACGATATACATCNCTAAAAACACAAAGAACAGGGGTATTTGGAGATCAGGCTGATCTGTTAATCCTACCAGAATGAATTCAGTCACCAAAGAGACATTTGAAGAGGTCATGTTTCTCTAAGAATCTGCAGACACAGGAAAAATGATCTCATTAGAAAATTATCCCTTCTTCCTATCATAGTTCCTTCATGTGTGTGTTTGGAATGTATGAGACNAGTCCCACCTGAACACACAAATTGTATGGAGGATAGCCAAATTATCTTACACAGGAAAGGATGGTGGTGAAAAATGTAAACATAATTTCTAGGAAAAATGATAAATGAGAATAGATGAGCACAGAAACATTCTCTCTCATGTAACGTATTCCTTCACTAGAGTCCTCCCCACCCAAATAAATCAGGAGGTCAAAGCTCTGGCCAATTAATGCTAATCATAGATANAGATTTATCTCTGGTACAGCTGGGGATTAGGCTAAGAATTTTTTTTTGTTACTACTCAAAGTCAAAGATAAAATCATNAACCTAGAAAAGTCCATAGAGAGGTATCCTGCAACTTGAATGGCCACTACAACTCTTAACATTCTCCATAAACACGTTCTTGGACAATTTCACTTGAGNTCCTGGATCACACAAGATAGAGAAGAAATGGAATGTTGTAGTCCATCTTATATTAAGGATATTGTTCATATATTCAGAAAAATCAACATTATCAGCAAAAATTCAGAGATTCCTTACCTTTGCTCTTCAGTATATAGAAGAGCAGTTTTGGATTCCACTGTATTTGACCCTTTGTTTCTAGTCAGAATATATAGTAAAGACTTAATGCATGATATACTCTAGAAATACTTCTGAACTACAGATGACAGTTTGTGATTAGATCTTTGAGTGTTCTCCAACAACAGAGAATATAACTTTATTGTGATCCTCACACTGCCACTAGATAAGGCAATTGTTTTAATNTGACTTANATGGTTTAACCCACTTGGTTATAAATGGGGTAGAAGTATAGTTACCCCCTTCCCAAGATGATAGCATTTGAATATAAAAAGAAATTGAGGTGATTTTATTTACAACTTGGATCATATATGCCTTTCATTTCTTAGAGACTCAAAATTTTATACAAGTTTCTCTTCAGGGAAAATACTCCCTCTTGTGCAGATGGAAATATACACCCCCAACTTTNTCAATTATCTTGATCTCTATAGAGGGATCTGTTGTTGGGTTCCTTGTCTATTTCTTCATCTTAATTAAAAATTTCCAGCTAGATATTCTCCAAGCTCCCTAATTACTTTCTCTGAAAAATTTTAAGTATTTGAGTAAATGACTTCAAGCCTGGTAACCTGTAGAATGCCTTTAGAATTCTATACAATGCCTTTACAAAACCTATAGAATATAACCTATAGAATATATTTTTTAAAGGAATTTAAAGGATCAAATTCTTATTCTCATTGTTACTTCTAAACACCCACTGGACACTTCTATCTGAGAACCTTGCTCAGTCAGTAGTTGGGCTTATAATATCATTGTCTCAATACTATATTTTAGAAGAAAATATTTTATTTCATGAAGTNCAATTTATNTATTTTTTTCTTATAGATTTTTCTTTTAGTATCCTATTTTATTTTTGCCTAATCCTAAATCACAAATCATTTCTTTTTTGTTTTCAATAAGTCTTAAATTTCAATGATTACATTTATATAGCTCATTTTGTGAAATTTCTAAGATGTGAGAAAGGTATTCAGATACGTTTTCTTTCTGTTTTTTGATAAGGGTGTACATTTATTACNTTCTCATTACTTGAAAAGNCTGTTATTCATCATTAATTTATGTACAATTTTCAAAATCAATTAATCTAGTATATCATTGTATGGTCTTTTACTATGATGTTCAGTATCACAGTTCAGTTGAAACATTCTGCTGAGTCCAGTGGGAGCACAAGCCTTTAATCCCAGCACTCCAGAAACAGAGGCAGACAGATCTCCGTAAGCTGAAGGTCCGCCTAGTCTAGAGAGCAAGTTCCAGGACAGCTGGGACTACACAGAGAATCCCTGCCTCAAAAAAACAAAACAATAACAACAACAAAAAATACATTCCAGGAACTAGGCAATGTTATTGTCTGTAGACAGCTATGCTTATTTGGACANTGAACATAAAACGTTTCTGAGCACGTATGTTTAGTGGCTGAAAGAGTGGAAGGAAATCATTATGATCATGGACTCACTCCAAAACACATGAAGAGNATAGAAAAATTATGAATAATTTCANCCAGAGACCATAACTTCCACAAATATTTCAGGAGATCAGTTTAGACAATGAATGTTAACACTCTGTTGATAACACTTTTTTATTCTTTGATAATTTCACATACATTTACACACTGAAACAACCATATATACCAACTTTCCCCTCCAACTTCCTTTGTATCTTCCTAATATCCCCATCTCNTNNCTTCATGTCTTTTCNTTATAANCCACTAAGTCCAACTATTGATGCCCATAGATACATAGGTATAGAACAGTTCACTAGAGCTGGGAAACCTACCAGTGGCCACTCGCTCAAAGAACAATATTCTTCCCTTATTAACATCTATCATTTCCCTATAGGTCTTCAGTAAGGAATAGGGCCTGGAGACCNTCTCCCCCATCTATGTAGCAATTTTAGTTGGCTTTTTCTTCTGTAGATCTTGTGCTGGTAACTACAGCTGTTGTCAGTTTATGAGTGTACTAGCCATGTTACATCCAGAAAATAACATTTCAATATGCTTCAACTCTTTTGTATTTTTTTCTACCTCCTCTCTTTTTGTATTCCCTGAGCCTTACCAGTAGCAGGGTTGAGTTCATAAAGATGTTCCATTTAGGGCTGATCATTCAATCTCTTCTTCTCAGTTCTTTGGCCAAATACATTTCTCTGCATTGACTCTAGCCTACACCAAAAAGAAGCTTCTATGACCTAGTTGATAACATTCTGGGTCTATCATGTAAACATATATATTTAGAATGCAATTTGACTACATGAATATTTACCAAAATATTAGGGCTTTTGACCAGGATTACAGTACCAGACACAATATTATCTCCAGTGAAGCAGGCCTCAGATTCAATCAGAAGCCAGTTAGTTGCCCCATAACTGTCATGCTACTATTACACCAATAGGTCCATNTTGCTGTCAGGTTGGTATTATTGAATGCAGAGCCTAGTGCTAGGTAAGACCATTATTCTATTTTTTTCCCCAGAAGCCCGTACAACACCTAAGCACAATAAAGATTAGCCCACAGGGAAGAGGTTTCCTAAGTAATAATATATTTTTAGATGTCTTATTGTTTGAGAATTTTCTATGATCATTTAATGCATTCTGATAAAGCCCACCTACCTTTCTTTCCCTTCCAATTCTTCCCCATTCTCCCTCTGACATGACAACAATTATACTCTGATAGGCAGAGAATACTATTTTGATGCAGATGTCCATACCCTCTGGCTCTGACAATATTTCCACTCCTTCTTACAGCATGGTCCTTGATAAAGTGTGGTTGAAAAGAGGTACCCTGCACTAGTGAATAATGCACTTCTCAAGGGACAGGGGTTATCAAATAAAAATCTGTGTCAGANATGGGACACTTCCCTATNNNTCATGAAGGCTTCAGTGGTANAAGAAAAANTACAGGTNATTTCTATTGCTGTTGGTTGCCCACCATAATTAAATAACAATACTTTGTTGCTGAAGACACCACTAACTTTGAGTGGAAGACATAGAGAAATAGATCTTGAACTGACGATCTTTAGTTGCCCATTTATAGTGTAGCACTCCATAGTCTCTGTCTCTTATACACATCTAGATGTGTATAAGAGACAGGGATTATATAGATGTCCCATTTAGAGCTGAGTGCGCCACAGTCTCTTATTCTCTCTTCATTGACCAGTTGTGACTCTATTAGTTTCCATCTACTACAAACCAAGAAGCTTCTTTGATGAAGACTGAGATGTATACTCGACTATTTATATGAAGGTAAGAGTTTAGGGGACAATTTGTTTCTATGTATATTTAGTAGAATAGTAGTATTAGATTCTCCCCTAGAGCCTGTTACATATCTAGTCATGGATGTGAGGTCCAGTTAATTTTACCAAGCATGAGTTTCTATCTTGTATTATGGGCTTTAAATCCAATCATGAGGTGGAACACTCTCATTACATTTGTGCCATCATTGTACCAGTGAACATATCTACCAAGGCTAGTCATTATTGTAGTTATGAGATTTACAGCTAGATAAGACTGTTAAATATTTTTCTTCCCCAGAATGTCCTTAGAACCATACTACACTATGAAATCTAGTCAGTAGGGATTAGGCTTACAGGTCAGAACCAATTTGATTTTTCCATTTCTTATGAATCAAACATGCACTTCAGTAATAGAAACTTCTTCAGCAATAGAAACAATACAAAATTCTGGATGAAAATCAAGTGCAACACCTATCTTTCAGCTGATGAATGGATAATAAATAGATATACAAAGGAATGTTATTCAGTGTAAAGGAAAAGGAAATTGTGAATAAATTAATAGAGCTAGAAATAATCATTCTGCATAAGGTAACACAGAACCACACAAACAAACAACTTATATTATCTTCCACATATGAATGTTATATTTCAGTCTTCAGATGTGTATGCATTTAAGTTAGAATACATATAAAAGGCAGAAAACTAGTCAAGTTCCATGGGGTTGGCTTTAAGATTTGGGGGATAGANTGCTGGTGATATGAAAGAATGTTGGCAGCCATGTGGCATAGTTTCAAATCAGCATATGTGCACTTATCCAATGGGTCTCCATGACTCAAAGCCCATAGAAATGGTTTCTCACTTAGCAAGAACCAGTAGACTTGAGGACAGCACAGAATACTGGTGAAACTGTGCACCCTGCACGTTCTCTTCTCTCTCATATATTGATGATTCTCTTGGCAGTTTTTAGGATCACTTTGTCAGTCACGCATGGCACAGATGTAACCATTATGGGAAAACCCCATTTTTTCTCAAATATTTTCCTTTAAAATTCTTTGGGAACTGATGCTTCTTAAGTTTGTTATAGAGAGGCTTAGACGTGCAGGACCTTTTTGTAGGATGAGATAATATTTAGAGAAATATACTCTAACTGTATGTAGGCAGCTTATGGCAAATAACTCCTATTTCTGTAATTACACTTTGTTAAGTTTGAACAATTTTGTTGTTCTTGAGAATGTGTGCCTATGTTTATCATCTTTTAGATTTGTAAGGACAGGGTGTGCCTTGCTTGATGTTAAGCCAAGCTAGCAAAATGCTAAGCTTTGGTTTTGGTTTAAAAGATTTTTCATGTAAAAGTTGGGGGTAAAAAATCTTTGTTTTTGCCAAAGGTTAACACTGTTAGCTCATGCTCTTTTTGAATGTTAAATAAAGATTACTCCAGCTATTTAGGGGCAGCCACTTATATGAAACTCATCTGGTGGTCAGACAATTCTTCCACCAATGCCCCTTCCCTGTCTCAGCACCTGAACCTGGGCTGAGGCAAGACCATGGCAAAAGAAGAAATAGAAATGGTGGAAATGAAAAGACTAAGTCAGGTTGGAGTAAGAGAGAAGAGTAGAAGAATGAGTGTGGGGGTGAGGAATAGCAAACATGAGCACTTATGGACTAAGGACATGGAAACCTACTACTGCAGAAACTACCCAGAGCATAAACATTTACCTGCATGGAAATTTAAATGTAGTCACCTTTTAATTAGGAAATAATGTCTCTGTGAGACACCATAGACTATCAAATACAATCCCAATCCTAGGTATGGGGTACCTCTTTTTGTTTTGATCAGTGGGGTCTCTCATAGATTCCCTAACAATATCTATTGCCATTGTTCTAAATTCTATTTTTAATTAGCTTACAAACTAGTGACATTTCATAAGGCTTCTTAATACATACTAACTTTTACTTAAAACATTTCCATATCTCTTTTCTATCATACTCAATTTCTATCCCCTCTTAAACCTTACTCCCTCAGAACTCCATTCCTGTTTGTTCATATCATGTGCTCTATTTTCTCTTATTATAGTTTTCCCTTGGAGAGCAAGGTCATAGGTTCCTAAATGAGGTCTGGGTGAAGCCAACACAACTCACACACCAAGTCAATGCAGAAAACAAAAACTGATTGCAATCAAACCACTCCTGATTGATCAGTGTGGCAGAACAGACTCAGAAGATGAACTGTTACCACACACCAGAATGTTACAGAACTTTTAAGCCTGAAAATCACAAATGTCTCTGCCACGTTACAGTTACATTTTTCACCAATCAGGATTCAAAGATTGTGGACTTCCCTAGGAATATTTCTCTGTGGTACACTTATCTTGTTCCCATTGGTTGGTTTATTCCAACTGTGGTGGGGTGACTTGCCCAGAATTCATGTCTTAACTTGCCAACCAGGATGTCAGTTACCCAGGGAGGTCTAGGGATGTCATGGGAACTTAAACATTATTTGACCCTTATTCAAAATAGAAGTTCTCTCAAAATTGGCTTCAGTTTGTTTCCTTTTTCCACTAAACAAGTGCTTCATGCAGTTCATTTTGGTCAAAACTTCACCTAGTTCATGTTCTCCTATCTTCATCAATCTGTTACATTCTTAGTCCCCTCTGTCTTTGTATTTCCCCTCTCTACATTCATTTCACTTATATTCTTCTGTCCATGTACCCTATTATGTCTCACCTTTGTCAGTGTACTGTTTCTAATTTCTTATCTTCCATTTTTGTATTCTGCAGCATTCATGGATCAGTGTCTTACTCAGCCTTCACTAGTAAAGTTTCCTTCTGCAGTACACAGGAAAAAACATGGAGATCCACAACTGGACAAAGTGCAGACAGTAAGACACCTTGTAACACTCAGTCCTAGTCCTAAATGGGATGTCTCCATCAAATCCCTCCNCTCAAGGCTCATGAAACCCTGCAGAAGACAAAGCAGGAAGATTGTAAAAGCCAATGGGAATGGAAGACATCAAAGATGTGAGGCCTTCTAGACACAACAGAATTTAAGCACATATGAATTCACAGAATGTGCCGGTATGCACAGGGCTTACACAAGTCTAAACCAGATGGGCTTTCCAACACTATGAGTAGAAGTGCACATAAGCCCCCATCCCTAACCCTGAAGCTATATCCAATTGATAACTGCTTGCAAAGGAAAAATTAGTTTTCTCCAGTATAGTCTTAATGGATATATAAACTACACTTAAGGGCAGACCCTATGCCAAAGTAGATACACAGNACAAAATGAACTCAATGGTATTTTTGGAGGTTTCTTGTTTCATAATATTTTCTCAGATCATTTTTTTAACCCTATGAGTCTTCTGTCTAATATTATAGTTTCAGATTTTGTGTCTTTATGTGATTTCTCTGTATGCAAATGTGTGCCTCTCTGAATCTACATGTATTTCTTGTGCTATTTTTTGGATCGTGTTTTCTTATGTTCATTTTTATTTTGTCCTATTCAGGTATGTTTGTTTCTGTTTTATCATTTTTTATATGTCTGTTTTGTAAAGAGAGAGGAACAAAGAGTGTAGATTTGTGTAGGTGTGAAAATGGGAAGGATCTGGGATGAGTTGGTTGTGGGAAGGTAATTCTAATCAGCATATATTATATGAAAATCTATTCTCAACAAGAAAAGGAAAAAAATGAGAAATTGAGTAGTCATAAAAAGAAGAAATCAAGTGGCAATGACTAGTAAAAACTTGAAGAAGGCTCAACCTTCTGAATCATCAATGTAACACAGATAAAACTACTTGAAGTCTCCACNTCTCTCCAGCCAGAATAGTCATCATCGGAAATACAAAGGACAACAAATGCTTCCCTGGATGTCGGGAAAGGGAAATCCTTATACACTGTGGATGGGAGTGTAGACTAGTGTAACTGATGTGGAAACCAGTCTGAAGGTCTCTCAACAAGCTAGAAACAGATCTACAATAAGACTGATTATATACTGCAAGGGATATTCCCAACAGAGTTTACATCTTTCTACAGAGATACATGCATATTCACATTCATTGCCCATCTATTGAAAATAGATAGGAAATACAATCAACCTATATCTCCATCTGCTGATAAATGGATAGTGAAAATGTGGTATATACACAGAGTAGTAAATTAAACAGGTGTAAAGAAAAGTGGAATTTCATTTCTCTTTAAGACTAGAAAATAATCCATTGTATGTATCAGATTTTGCTTATCTATTAATGAAAGGACATTCCATTTCCTCCCATGTTTGTATCAATCATGACTAATGTACTATAAAATGTATAATCATTCAGTCATATGACAATTATATTTTAATTTTTTGTGATACTGGGGATCAAGCTTGTGGTCTTAAACTCTTACACAAGTGCTCTATCTTCAAGCTACTTCACCAGCTCTAGAGTGTAATTTTTGCATAGCTTCTCCTCAGCATTCCAGTGGCTATACCACATTCATATTCTTGTAAACATTGTATTGAGATTCTAGATTATTAAATCTTCACCAACATATGTTTTGTCTGCTTTGCTTTAACCACGATCTACAGAATTAGCATCTGACGGTAGTTTTGGTTTAAACATTTCTAGTGACTAATGATGGTGAGTATTGTTAATGAGCTCATTGAAATTTTGCATGTTTCTTTGTAGACATGTATGTGCAATCCATGGCTCTTTTCATTAGCAGGTTGTCATTGTGGGTTAGAAGAGTGATCTGTATGTTCTATGACTGTAAAATATTGTCTTCTACTCAGCCCTGCAGCAGTTACTTTTCTCATTGCTATGACAAAATACATGATAATAACTCAAAGGAAAGGGGGTTATATGGCTCACAGACCAAGGGGAAGAGCATCATCATGATGGGGAATCGAGGTGGCAGAAGTGATGGGCAGCTGGTCACACTTTGTCCAGAGTGGGGAAAGAGAAAGGAATGTCACTGTTCAGCTTACTTTATCCTTCTCATTCAGTCTGAAATGGCAGCCCATGGAATGAATGGTGCAACCTAGAGCCAGGGTGTATCTTTCAACCTCAAACAATTCAATCTAGAAACTCCTGAACATGACCAGGAGGTTGTCTCCCAGGTAATTACAAATCAGCTCAAGTTGATGATGTACACCCTCATAAATGGACAGTTTTATTCACCTGAGAGAAATCTCCCCATGGTGAGGCTCCTCTATTTTTCTGTGGCTGCCTATGTTTTCATGTTACTGTATAGAAGTCATCACCACATGTACAGCTGTGGATTTTGGTTCCTGTGTTTTCTTGTAAAGTTTATTTTTAAATCTTGACTCTGGGTATTTGACCCACTTGGAATAAGTGATATACAGTGTCTTTAAGGGTCCAATATAATTTTCTGACATGTCTACTTTCAGTTTTCCTAGTTGAAGAGACTGCCCATACCCCCTGACAGAAGGTCTTAGAAACTTCTTCAAATATTCCTTAACCTTTCATCTAAGAGCTTGTTTCTGGACTCTCTATTCCATCTCTTGTTTACCACTCTTGAAGCAGTGGGACCTGGGAGAATGGAACCTAACAATAAGGTGGACTAGTCTTATGCAATAGCCAACTTTATTCAGAACATCAGATAATTTGTGCTCTATGAGTTAAGAAGAGTTACGTGAGTAAACTGTATAATCATAAGAACAAGCCACATGTGACAAAAGCATGTTTTTCTATAGAGGCATATAAACAACAATAGCCTGCTGTAATGAATAATATGAAATAAACTCACCCCTATCCGCTACCCCTGGTAGTGCACAAAAGTACATTCCAGGAATAATTTTGTGTTTTTGAAAAAACTGAAGTCATAAGACTCTTGTTTTCTTGGAGTTTTTCTACAAGCACTCAGAATTCTCCTTGAACAACTTCATTCTTGGACAGTGTACCCACAATCTATGATTACCTATCCTTATTTCCATACCACACTGTTTAGACCACCATAGGTTCATAATAAGTTTTGAAATTTGGAAGTGAGAGTAATCTAGNTCTTTTTTCAAGGTGGCTTTGCATATTCATAGTCCTTTGAGATTATTTATGAATATTAAGACTAAAAATGTCACTGGGATATGATGGGGATAACACTGGTTCCATATATGGCTTTGGGAAAGTATTGACAACATAACACTACTAAGTTTTCTGACCACTTCATAAAGGCTGTGTTTTCTGTCTGGTTGTCTCATTAATTTCATTAGGTAGTGTTTTGTGGTTTTCTTCTACAAATTTTTCAGTTCTTCGGTTAATTCCTCATTATTTATTTTTTTGTGGCGGGAAATGTGCATATTCCTGTGGTGTGGGTGCACTTGTGTGTGTAGGCACACAGGTGGCAAGGGCATGTGCTTGCATGACTGTGGAAGCAAGATATTAGCCATGACATATCTAAGTTATGAGCAAATGATATTTCTGTGTGTTTATACCTCAAATTCTTTTTAGCAATGTTAGGCAGTTTTCAGTGTATATACCTTGAGGTCTTTGATTATGAAAAGTACAGTAATTCTCCAGTATTTTGATCTTTTTTGGTATATAAACTTGTTAAGTTCCTCATTAGATTTTTATTGTTAGCAAATGGAATGACACATTAATGTGCTGGGGATACAGGTCAATGGTAGAGTACTCACTAGCTCAGGTGAGGCCCTGGGTTTGATCCTAGCATGAAGCAATTATAATAATTCTTCTAATAAATAGCTGAAGAATTTCACTGAGAGAAGAGTTTATTGTGATAATAGAAGGGGGTAAAATGAAGTCCTATAAATTGGAATGAAAATATACTCTCTTTAAAGCTCTAGTAATATAAAAATAATCTTTTTTGCACTTCACAAGTCTATTCAACTGGACTGAAAATTGTCTTCCATTCTTTAATAGACATAGGTGAAAATTCCTCCTGAGGTATGGTGAACAGGTTGTTTCTGCTCTGGGCAAGTCTAGATTGCTCTACCATTTTTCATCACCTCTGTAGGTTTGCTTCCATGAAATCCATTTTGTTCTATAGAAATAAAGGTTAATTACATACACTTGGGCATTTGTGCCTCATGTTTGCTTAAGTTTGTTCATTGTTCATATAAATAACACTCAAATCAAAGCTTTGTAAGAATATTTAATTGTGAAAATCAGGGCTATATAAACATTGTATATGGGTATATAAAGCAAACTATAGCAAAATTTTGATGAAATGAACAATATAATGGTCATGTACTTATGTACATAAAATATGGATAGCACCCCTGAACTCTACATTACTTTTTAGGTGATTTTGTTGTTGTTATTGTTTGTGTTATTCAGGTTTTACTCCAATTATTAACACATATTAAAGAAGCACTCAACACTGACATATCTCCTCAACATTTTTCTCAAGTAGGATTTTGCAAAATTACCCATGCTGGCCTTGATCTATTAAATGCTTGCTTCATCAAGCATGGATACATAGATGATTATTCTATTCATCAATCTTTTATCCTGACTATGTTGAAATAATTTGTTGGCTTCCTTTATAGTCGGAAGACCTGAGTGAGGCCTCATTATCCACATATTGCCCATTTGAGGACAAAGAAAAAGGAGAAAGTGCAAAATCAGTATTAGCATCATGTCTGTCCTGTCTGGATCAGTGCTGGGACACCTCACTGCAACAAAGACTAGCAAATGTCTGTTCTGTAGGAGAGGTGAACATAAGCATCCTTATAATCATCTCTTTCTGCTGTCACAGGCATCTGGGCCTGTGGGAGGCCAGCTGGAAGACCGGCTCCCATGTTTTATGACAGGGTACTCTTGAGGAGTGAGGGATAAAAGATATTAGATAGAAGGATAGAGGGAAGAGAAACAGATAGAAACACAGGATAGCCTCTGGAGGGTCTGGATCATTATCAACTGGCCCCTTCTGTCTCTTCTAATGGGCCTTTTATAGGAATGCCAAAGGTGAAGCAAAAGCCCTCCCCCTAGCACAGCCAAATGCAGACACTTTCCAAATACCTGGTAACCATGGTGGTCAACATGTGGTCAAGCAATCCTATAATGCAGCTCTGCTGGGGAAAGCAAGCTCAGATCTCACTAGGAAACCTTTATGGGCCTCCATATGGGCAATGGATATTGGAGTGTAGATGAATGTTTTGTCTGGGTCCCGCCAGGCCCCACGCGGTCCAGCCCACCCAGCAGTCCCGCAGCCACTTATAAATTAATAACTCAAAAGCTTATATTAATTACAACTGNTTGGCCNTTAGCTCAGGCATATTACTGACTAGCTCTTATACTTAAATTCAGCCCATTTTTATTAATCTATGTTTTGCCACATATTCTGTGGCTTTACCGGTCTACAAGCATGTAGTTCCTTCTGACTCAGCCTTCCTCTTCCCAGAATTCTCCTTGTTTATCTCGCCTATACTTCCTGCCTGGCTACTGGCCAATCAGCATTTTATTTATGAATCAATCAGAGCAACACATATTCACAGCATGCAGAACAATATCTCCATCATTGGAGTGCTATCTAACAGGACCAAGCTTGGCAAACATTGTACCGACAGGTTTTGACCTTTTCCTCCTTCAGCTCTCCCTTGCTAAAAATCATTTTATTACATTCCTAAACCTAGCCCCCAAGGTCCATTCCCTTATTTGGCCACAGACTCATTCCTGAGACAAAACACCAAGGTCCAAAAATCAAAATTAATTATTTGGCTGACCTATCCAATCAGGACTTCCCAACTCACCCTAGCACAATTTCCCCCTTTTTCTCCTTAAAAACACACTCTTGAAAAAGAAAAGACAGAAACAAACAACAAACAAAAACTCCTCCTTCTGCTTGCTGTTTGCTGTCTTCTTTTGCCAGATCCAGAGGCAGCCCCTATCCATGCCCCACCCAACTTGCTCCTCCTTTGTGTTGAACTTGGTGTCTGAGTGTGTCCTATGCTGACTCCAAGGGCTTCCCTCCCTAAAGGATGTGTTTTACTTCTGTTCCTGATTGATGTTACATTAGTATGTGAAGTGCGATAATTCCCCTCACTAAGAGAGATTTAAAAAAAAAAAAAAACCATGATGCATGGGATCCCACTGTCCTCCCACACACTGTGGAGGACAGTCTCTATCTAGAATAAAAAGTTTTGCTACAGTTATTGTAATTTTTCATGTTTNAGGTGAATAATTTAAAACGACTTTTGACTATAAACACTTTATCTAGTCACACTGATTTACAGAAGAGAAAAATCCAGCTCTTCAGGATTTATGTGGAAATAATCTCTTTGTCCTTGATACTTTTATTATGCTAACACAGTCCATTTTGGAGATATTTTGTTCATTTTGCATAGAAATTCCATGTGGGAATCCCATATGAAAGTCAACCATGATGGAATGATTTACTTGTCTCTGGATCTTCCTTTTGGTTAAACTCTTCTTTATTATCAATTAACTTGAGCTTTTTAACGTATCCAGAAAGATGTTTCAGTCCTCACAATATTTCCAGGAAGTTCCAGAGAAGATAAAATAAGACATACAAAAAAGGCTTCCATTGCCTGCCCTGTACTCTCTGAAGCCTTCTTCCTAACTAGTACCTCAATGACCACTTGCTCTTTGTTCCTTGACTTAGCTGTCCTCACTCTACTTGTACCCAAAGATGTAGTCTGTCTTCATTTCCTGAAAAAGCAATATTTGATACTCAAAACACTATTAATGCACAGTCATTGTGGGTGTGAAAAATAATATGAGATTAATAAAGCAAGGGAAATATTTGCAGTGCTCTACAGAAGAAAGTTAATATTCAGATGGTAATATGATTTTCAGAACCCCTCAGTGAGTCTTTGCAGAGAAAGGCTTTTATATACTCACTGTCTGCCTTCATGGCTTCAAGTTTAGTGACTTTGGTTGATACCCTTCCTGTCCCAGGTATTCTTTTCTTGAATTACTAAACACTTAAAACATTCAAATTATTTCATTTTTTAATTTTGTAGATGAATTCAACTCTCTACTGCAAAAAACCTGGCCTGTTCTAACTAAAAGAATAATTCAAAATAAAATGACCACTGAAACAAATCTAGACACAGGTGTCCCCNACAGACAAACTATAACCTAGTTTCAAAGATGAAATATATTCTCATGCTCTTATTTCCAAAATAATAATAAAATATTCAAAGGAATATATGAATTAATAAGGTACTTGAAGCCTGGAACAATTATCATATTATACAGCTTTAATTAAGCTATTGATTACCAGTAAATCACATCTTTCACATTGGNAATTGGAAAGAGATATGTTGCTTTCCAATGGAAGATGTACAGAAGAGAACAGAATCAGATGTTTGAATTACACATTTAAAGATATAACTTCAAAATGAGAAACCCACACACAGTGGAAACTGCCATTCTAGTGTTACTTCATTTGACCATTTGAAGACATGTTTTAGTTTACAATAAGGAAAAAAGTTAATTTTTAGTTAATGGAGGAAAGGATAAGTTGTTTCATTGAAATTAGTTTTAAATAAGACAGAAAATGACAAAAAAGGAAGATGGCAAACTCTGGAAATNTTAAAACCAAATCTAGAAGTCTCAGACTTCCTTTTATGAAGGAAAAAAAAACAGATAAGGTTTCTGAACTACACCAAGAGTTTCTGCCTGTTCAGAAACTGTAAAAAATTAAAATGAAAAGTAGAATACTTTCTAGGAAAGAAAAGGACAGAAATCTCCCAATAAAATATTGTTCATCAACTGAAACTATCCCTGTGCAAAAGTAAAAGACATAAAGACAACCTTGTCCAGTCAAATGGTTTTGTTGCTCAGGGTTTTCCTCAGAGCAACTTTAATATCTTTGTTTCTCAAGCTGTAGATTAAGGGGTTCAACATGGGAACCACATTGGTATAAAAGACAGAAGAGATTTTTCCTCCATTCGTTAACCCAGCTGAGGAGGGTTTGAAATACACAAATGCCCCTGAAGTAAAGAACAGAGAAACAGCAAATATGTGGGAGCTGCAGGTACTGAAGGCTTTGGACCTGCCCTCAGAGGAACTTATGTGGAATATGCTGGAGATGATAAAACCATAGGAGATAAAGATAATTGAAGTGGGAACAATTATNTTGATGCTCCCAACAATAAAAATTACAAGATTATTGACATATGTGCTTGTGCAGGAGAGCTGGAGCAAAGGAGGAATATCACAGAGGTAGTGGTTGATGATGTTGTCATCACAGAAGGTGAGTCTCAGCATGCATGCAGTGTGAGCTAAAGCATCAGAAAACGCAATAAAGTATGAACCAAGCACAAGGTTCAAACATAATTTAGGAGACATGACAATATTATACAACAATGGATTGCAGATGGCCATGTAGCGATCATAGGCCATTGAAGTCAACACATAACACTCAGAAATAACAAAAAAACAAAAGAAATAGACTTGGGTCATACATTCTATGTAAGAAATTGTATTCTTCCTCAATATAAAGTTCACCAGCATTTGGGGAGTAAACACAGAACAATAGCAGAAGTCTATAAAGGACAAGTTAAAGAGAAAAAAGTNCATGGGAGTGTGGAGGTGAGAATTCAGCACAGTCAGAATTATCAAACACAAATTTCCCAATGCAGTAACCAGATACATTGCTAGAAATATGAAGAACAGAGGCATTTGGAAATCAGGCTGGTCTGTTAATCCTACCAGAATGAATTCAGTCACCAAAGAGACATTAACTCTATCCATTCTTCTCTGAAGGAATCTGTGGACACTGAAAATAGAGCTGCATTAGAGGATGATTCACACTCAGTAATGGATCCCTCCCATCCATCATATGTGTGCTAGAAATGCTTTTTCTAGCTCCAACTATCCATACAAAATCAAATGGCACAGTCACAAACAAATTATCTTAAGTCAGGAAGCAATTGATAATGAATTTCTTTGTGATTTCTGAAAAAAATATCACAAGATAAAGGAGAAGAATATACTGAGAAGGGTTCAATATTCTCCCATCTCTTGTCTTTCTTCACTAGAGCCCTCCCTATAACCAAATTGAAAGCAGATGCCTGGACAGTACAGTGATGGTTGCTGCTGCAAATTTGTCTTTGCTATGGGATGAATAAAAATAATGTGTCTAATTTAAAATTAAAAGAAAAAGAGAGTCGGGGAGAGAATATTTCCTGCCCCCGTGTCACAAAGTTATAAATCTGGAAGACTTAAGGCCTAACCATGCAGGAGAACCATAACAGAGATACTACAAATCCAGTGGTCACCAGCACCTCTCTCTGTTTCCTCTGAAGGCTTTACTTCTGCCTGTTTCACTTGGGTCTCATTTTGAGCAGGACAGGAAAGAAGTTGCTGAAGCCTATCATATATGAAGAGACAGAAAGGGAGTAGATTTGGATGGGAGGAGAGTCGAAGACAACTCAGAGGGGTTGAGGGAGAGGAAACTGTAATCAGAATATATTATATGAAAAAAAAATCTCTTTTCATTAAAATAAAATAACAAACAAACATTCATTAAAAACAGAAAGAAGANGGTGTTAGTATACCTGAAATTCAGAAACTCACAATTTTCAGTCCAAACATGAGAGATCACTTACTTTCCCATTTATCCCTGTTTATCTGAATATATATTTCAGATTCAAAGGTTTCAGATATTTCAATTCAATGAAGATATACACAAGACTTAATTTTCCTGGATCAATTTCTGAATTGCAGACCATTATTTGTGATTAAAGTTTTGAGTCTTTTCTGGAAGCAGAGAAAGGACGCTTTAACTGCAGGATGTATGTGTTTATAAGCAGTGTGGAAGAAGGTCTTGGCTCTTCCTCAGAGNAGAGCTTTAAATCAAAGAAGGAGCTGAGGAAATTGTACTACACCCTGATCATGATCCTAATTTCCAGAGAGACCCACAATTATACTCATCCTTTCCATTCACTCTAGAGAACATGCATCCCCAGTATAGATAGAGAGATAGACTCTTGCCTCCCCAATTATCTTGAGATCTGAAAGAAAAGCTGAGTGTGAGGTTCTTCTTTTCTTGCTTCCTGAAGTTAGGAGAGAATTACCAACAGGTCCTACTCCTGACTAAATTCTGGATCTGAAAGTTGTAGAGTGTTATAGTGAGTCACCTCCAGTTCTGTACTACCAGAAACATCACAGATGCTATTTTTAAAAATACATTTCTGAAAAAGAATTATACCAGGAGACATACTAACATGGAAGGGAAAATTCTCATGGGGCCTCAATCCTATAGAACTGAAGACAACTAAAGAATTAGAACAAATAGTCTTTTCACAGAGAAACCTACTCCAATTGGTTATCCAATATCAATATTAAGTGATCGGCTATGAACCCATATACAAAGAAGTAACATTATATGGAATGAGAGGCTGTATTTACATATTTAGGAAAATATATGGATATATGTAACAATGATAAAAGATATAGAGGTCCTGAATTTTAGAGAGAGTAAGGAGTTGTGCACGGGAAGGGTGGGAGGCAGGAAANGGAAAATATGTAATTGTATTTTAAATTTCAAAAATCAAAATATGAAAATATATAAATAAAATCTCTAAAATATAACTGCATTGAGTACCCAGTTCCCTTTCCATCCTCCAAGCACTCTCATGCTCACCCTTCAACTCCCTCTCAAATTAATGGCCTTTTTCTTTGCCTTATTATATTAACTATATATAATCAATTATNTAATATAAANATAAATTTTATAATAAATTAATTATATTAATCACTATGTATCATTAATATGTTATTAATTATATAATTATGTGATATAATCTAAATTATATAGATATAATATCTATTATATCTATATAATCCAGTCTCAGAAAGACAAACACCATGTTATCCCTCCTCTGTTGTTGATATTTTATATAGATACATACAACTATATATGAACATATAACAGGAATATTGTGGTAGCCCACAAAAGCTTCCCAGTGAGATCTGAGATTGCTTTACACAGCAAGGGCTGCATTAGGGTATGGCTTGACCATGTGTGTGGTCACTAAGTGTCTNGGATGGTCTGCACTTGGCTGTGCTGGGGGGTTATCTTTTGCTCCACCCCTTAGCATTCCTTTAAAAGCCCTTTAGAGGAGACAGAAGGGCTGGTGGGTTTTGACCCAGGCCCTCCCGAGGCTATCCTATGTTTCTACCTCTTTCTCTCTCCTCTATATTTCTGTCTACATATTCCTCATTTCTTCCTGCTCAAGAGTACTCTGTGGGAAAAAGAGGGAGCTCATCTCCCTCAGAAT
>LZPO01066627.1:70349-90052 GCA_001675575.1 Neotoma lepida
TCCTTTCTTTTTTTAGGGGGGGTTTGGATTTTTGAGACAGGATTTCTTGTGTAGCTCTGGCTATCTTGGAAGCTCCATAGACCAGGCTGGCCTCGAACTCACAGAAATCCTCCTGCCTCTGCCTCCTGAATGCTATGTCCTGGTTCTTAATGTTCCTACTGTTCTTCTCTGTTCCTACTCAGGAGGGAATGTTTCATCTTGGAGAAAGTAGATATATAAAATACTTCTTTTGGGTCCTCTCTCAATGTTTACCACTCTAAAATATTATTCCCACAATTACTCTTTCCATCCTTCTCATTCTTTCTTTGTCTTATTTTACCCTTTGCCCACATTCCCATTTGACATTTTATGCATTTATTAGTTTGATACCTGACTGTCTACAGTGATACTTAACTTTCTGATAGCTGAGGTTTTTTTTTTTTTTAAATATCTTCTATATTTATCCCTAGGGCTTTGAAACTTGCCTGGTATTGAAAAATCATACGGTAGTTAAAGCTATCTCCACCAAAGTTTTATCTAGCAGTCTGTATGCTTTACTCCAAACATCTATTTATATAAAAGTAAACTCAAATTCTTTAAATTGTATAAAATTTGGTTGAATTTTCTATGTTTCTTAGGGCATTCATGCTTTTCTGTAGCACTGTAGCACTTATCCTGTAAACTGAAAATAAAAAAGGCATGGCAGAGAAAAGATAAGATAAGCAAACATTTATGAACAAATTGTCATTATGGCAATTTAAAATTCTCTTTTTTTTAGGGGTAGAGTTGAGTTTCCAGAAGTGCATGGCCACACACCATTCAAGTGCACATTCTCTCCTGTGTGGTTATTAGTGGAAGAACAAGAGCAGCTGTGGACTACAGGCTGGTGGAGAATGTGGAGTAATGCTCTTGACAAGGATTCACTACCAGTCTGGGGTGGCTGGGGCTTCCTGAAGCGGGCTCTTGACATCCCTCCATCCACTCTGTCAGCTACCACTTGATGATTTCATACAGTTTCCTAAGCCCTCCCATGAGTTTACTTTAGGCAGATGGAACTGAGAAGCCTTTATGCTCTGCAGAGGCCACTGCAGGCAGGAGATGCTTGTGGGACTTTGCCCAAGCCCCTTGGGTGTTTTTCCAAAGTGGAGAGGTGTCTTCATGACTTCTACATGATCCTTCTAATGTACCTTCTTGACCTTTGCCCATGTGACTTCCTATCATCTTTGCAAGTCTTCATGTCCCGTTTTAAACCTCTTCTCCTCAGTAGAACACTTCATTTGACAATGCCTTGACTGATACTCCCATACTCTGAGCAAAATCCACGGTAGTTGCAGTCTTTCCAGGTGTCTATCCTGAAGGACATCTTAAACATAGGGCTGAGGGTCACAGGCACACACTCTCGAGTTCTGAGCTGAATCCTGGTTCTTTGTTTAACGTCTCTAATAAAGCACAGCTTCATTGACCATTTCAATGAGCCATTGAAATAGTCAACAATCTGAAGCCTCTGAGACTTCTTAATCCATGTCTAGGAGTGGATTACTTTGCACAGATAACTTCATTTTTTTAGCAGTGTTTTTCTCTAAAACTACCTATCCTTTGGGAATGCATTTTAAGCAATAAATTAATCAAGGTCATTATAGGGCAACCTGAAAGTTTCCATGTCAAAATATTCTAAATTTCCTTGATAAAAGAGAATAAAATGGACTTGCACAGTGTCTGGTTGAGAATGCAGACTCCAGAATCTGATGTCTAGGTTTTCTGCCCTGGCTTTGCTACTTACTGGCTGTGTAACCACAAATGACTTCAGTTTCCCATGCCTCACTTTCTCCATAGAGAAAACAGAAATGACAGTATGTTTCTCACATAATCAATGGAAAAAACAACACAAACATTCTAAAAACACCTTGAATAGCATCCATCAAATATGTAAGCTATTATAATTGCTAAGTGGATGGAAATATAATTTTTGCATATACATATTATGTACATTTCTATCTCACATCTATTAGAAAATAAACAATTATTATTAAGATAAAGATTAAAGACAACTAGATAAACTATGTTAATGCAAATTATTTTAATACCTTAGCACACAGGTAGTGAAACACAAGTAAATGCATGAAACCTTTACTACATGGTAAGACCCTGTCTCAAAAAAAAAAAACCCAAACATAATTGAAAATAATAACTAAAGGCACATTTTCTAACCAGTAGTAAATCTTAAGTAGTTGAGAATGACTTAAATGCTATTGTGAAAACTGTGAGAACCATCAACTCATGGGGGCAACATAAGAACTTTAGAAAGTAAGTGGTGCAGGTCTTACACATTTCTGATTTAGGATGTTATATAGATTCTAGAAAGATATTTTGAACAATATCAGCATCTCCATGGTCCTAGGGAATGTCTATACCCTGTGAATAGTTTGAACAAAGAAAACACACAGTGAGAAAACAGCATACTAAAACTAAATGTAGCATGAGACTCTTTCTGTTGGTTCAAGGCTTTATTACCCTTTCAATTGGAATGTGTGAGTGTGGCCGCATGCTTGCATTCATGTGTTGGGTGTGGCAGTGGAGGGAAAGGTTGGATTTAAACAACATTGCATTGCATTCAATGAATGGATTTTAAAATTTCCCTCTTAAATGATGGGTTGTTTCTATGCAATTAGCTATCAACAGTGTGACATAAATAACAGTTACTGCTTTTCTACCCTGTAATCTAGGGCAGAGATGCTTGTCAATACATTGTCCTTGATACATAGCAGCAGCAGCTTTTGCGGTTATTATATTTTCATTCTATCTGTGTATGATATGCACTTGTCTGTGTGAACATGCATGTGTATTCTCCTTTATGTGGAAGTCAGGTTTCTACTGTGAGTATCTTGTTCTTCATCTTTTTTTTTTTCCACTTTTACCTGGAACTTGATGCTTGGCTAGGCTGACTGGCCAGATCAGACAATCCCTGTTTGCCTAGGACTGGGATTATAGATGTGTATGTAAACATGCCAACAGGCCTAGGTTTCCACACATGGGTTTCAGGTATTAAGCTCACATCTTTATGCTTGAGGAGCAAACATTACCAACTCAACCATCTCACCATCTCTGTGCTTCCTGCTAAGGAGGCGTAAGTAGTGTGAGTGTAGAAGTGCTTTAAAAGATTGAGAAGCAGGACATCAAAGACGAGACATTTGAAAATAATCCTTCTTTTTCAAAAGGCTGCTTGGGACACATGCTTTGAGGCACTCATGCTTTGTGATCTTTCTTTCCAGTTGAAAAGCCTGTTCCCAGAATAAGTAAGCAAGCAAATGGAAGCTGTAAGAAAAGTAATCAGCAGCATCTTCTGAAACTGGATGTTTTCCTTCTGCTTAAAATTAATGTGTGTGTCGTCTTAGGTGCTGCAAGAGAGGGATAATTATTTTCCATAGGGCAACTGGCTCGGCCATCTCCTCTGTGCACTGTGGGTGGAAGAGCGTTTGAGGAGAAATAGCTGTGATCTGTTCTCAGAGGCTTTTGTCACTGTCTGATGACGAAGCTGTTATCTGTATACAAAGACATTGCAGAAAAAGCATGCTGCTTTGGATCTCACAAATGCATTCTTCCAGGTGTTTCTTCTTCATAAAAAGAGCATCAAGACAAATAATTTCTAGCTTGCTTACAATTTTCATGGCAGATATGAAATAGAACATTCTATCAGTCCGAGCATTAGAGAAACTTGACTTTGATAACTGGAAGAGGCTGATGTCACTTGCTTAGAGGTGTGTGTGTGTGTGTGTGTGTGTGTGTGTGTGTGTGTGTGTATGTATAAGTGCATAGGTATTTGTCCACATGTGGAGTCGAGTGTCTTCCTCAACTGCTTTTCAATGCATTTTTTTTTGAGACAGGGTCTCTAACTGAACCTGGATCTCACTGATTCAGCTAAACCTCTCAGCTAGCAAGCTCCAAGAATAATACTCTTGTCTTCATCTCCCCACTGTGATTACAGATGTCCACTGCTCTGAATGCCTTTTCCACTCAGGTGCATGGTAAACAATTAACTACGTCATTTCCTCAGCCCATAGTAGCTTTCTAGGAATTTATCCCCCTCTTCTCACTGAATAAAAGGTCAAATGTATATCAATCAACAGAAGGGAACACAAGACATGTAGGGAAACTGGGTGGTTGAGAGATTGTACTCCAAATGGCTATGGCTGCCTCCTTGGCTCTTGAGTGCTCCCTCTTGACTGCCTAGCAGGTGAGCATGGCTGTGATAGGTGCTTCTATTGCTCAAGCCACTCATTTGCAGTGGCATCAGAGAAGGCTGTGACAGGAATTAACTTGAATTTCCCAAGCCGGGCATTTCAACAGGTGCATTGGCAGAATCTTGTCTATATGCGAATGCCCAGGAGGACAAATGTAAACTGAGTGACATTCCAGCTACGTCAGCCATCTCAGGCTGAAGTGATTGGCAGCATAAGAGATGGCATTTCGATGGCATTTTCTTTTTGGACAATGCGATTGACAATAAAGAGAGAGCAACTCCCTTAAACTGTGACACCAAACAAAGAGTCAGGAAAGATGATTGTTAAGGATAATGTATTTCTTGGTGCATTGAGTCATAGCGGACAGAAAGCCAGAGGTAGGCCAAAAAGTCAAAGGCAGAGCTATAAAAAGAAACTTCTAGTTCTGCTTCTAAAGGGACCAAGCAACACTGGGTTTCAAATGACACAGCTTTACATAGTGTGTGTTCTTTTTACAATCTTTTGGGGTATTCCTTCCAAATCCTTAACTGGCTCAGGGCTTCTAATGACTGTCAAGCATTCTACTGCAAACTAGGGCAAGAGGTTTGTGTGTGTTTCTGAGTACGTATGTGTTCATGTGTATGTGCATGTGTACAAATTCATGCATGTGTATGTGTGGAGGTCAGATATCAATGTCATATATCATCTTTCTCAATTGCTACTTAATTTATTTTTTAAGTTTTTTGATTTCTTTAAATACATATATATATATATATATATACACATATATATATTTTGCCTGTATACATGTCTGTGCACCATGTGATATACATACATACATACACACATACATACATACACATATATATATATAAATATATGGATGTTTTACCCATATACACGTCTGTGCACCATGTGCTTGGCCAGTGTCCATGGAGGTGACAGTGGTATCAGATACCCTGGAACTGGAGTTACAGATCTGAACAGCCATGTTGGTGCTGAGAATTGAACCCAGAGCCTCTGGAAGAGCAGTCAGTGCTCTTAACTGCCAAGCCATCTCTCCAGCCCTCAACTTTATTTTTTGAGTAAGGTTTTCTTAGTGACCTTGGAGCTCACCAATGCAGCTAGTCTAGCTGGCCAGTGAGCCTCCAGGATCCTACTGTCTTGGCCTTCCCAGTTCTGAGATTACAGGATTGTCACAGTAGACTTTATATGTGGGTGCTGGGCAGTCAAAGCAAGTTCCTTATGCTTGTTCAGCAGGCTCTGCTGACTGAGCTACTTCCTCGGCCTTTCCAAGAGCTGTCTAAAAAGGAAAGGGAGAGAGGGAGGGTGGGAGGGAGGGAAGGAGGGAAGGAAGGGGAGAGGAGAGAGGGAAGAAAGGAGACAGACATAGAGAAAGAGACAGAAAGACACAGAGATTACAGAGACATAGAGACAGAGACAGGGAGAGAGAAGAGGGTCTAAACCCCATCCACAGGTCTTACGTCCCAGCAAAAATGCTGAGATGCCCAAAATACACAAGGCAGCGCTTCTCTTTTCCAGCCACCTGAGGACATCAATTCAAAGAACAGCTGCACTCGCTGGGATGTATTGTCATAAAAAATGGTGTGTCTGATGGTCTGGCGTTTCTGTTGTAGCCCATCAAAAGGGAAATGTTCATTCTTGTTTTGTGAGGAAAAGAAAATAAAAGGAGAAAGATGAAAAGGAGTGGGAGGACTTGGAAAGAGCAATTCCCAGGGGAGACGTTGCTGGAGAGCAGCTGAGAGGGTTTTATTACAAACACAGGAGTTAAAGGTGACATCATAATGAATTGGAATCAATGTCAGTCCCATTTCATGTTAGAAGGCTGCACAAGAGGCTTTTTAAAAAAAAGCAAGAAGGCAAATGGAGTGATTGTTTGGGCCAGCATGGTGTTTGGTTTCCTTTCAATTATCCCTTGGAAATATTAGTGGAATTAAATGTTTTTAAGCAGGGGGTTCCAATACTTATGAAGAAAATAGCATTCTTTGTGCTCTTTGGGTTTTAATTCTCTCTCTCTCTCTCTCTGTATGTGTGCATGTGCATACAAAGTGTGGATGAAGCAACATGCATGCAACATTGTGCATGTGTGGAGGTCAGAGGACGTTAGGTATATGTCTTTGACTCCTGTTTTAAGATGTGGGGTGCACCAGAGTAGCTGCATCACAGGTATTTTCCTGTCTCTATCTCCCACATTGAAATAAGAGTGATGGGAGTACAGATTCACATTGTCACACCTGGCTTTATGTGGGTTCTGGGTTCCAAGCTAAGATCCTAGTATTTGCACAGCAAACACTTTATTCTCTGAACTGTATTTCCAGAGAAGGATTTTTTTTTTACAGGTATTAACATGTTTTTATAGCAGAAGTACAAAGAAGCATATTTACAGATTAAGGGACCCCACAGTATGACCAGTACCCCAAGCTTGGCCAGAGAAGGATTTTAAATCTTCAGTTCATGAAGTATACAAGTGCCTAATAACAGCTATTTCACTGGATTCTCAAGGTGTCCACTGGGTTTCCTTACGGACAGTGAAATCAGGGAGCTGCTCTGCCCAGACCTCACAGTAATAACAAGTAAGGGAGTGGAAATGCTTTTCTATCCAACTTTGATCATTTCCTTGCCATTATGTAAAGCTGAACCCTCACCATTTTCAGAACTGTATGCTGAGATTCTTTAAACCCGTAAACTCACTCTTCTACCTTCCTTGGTATACTGATTGTTTTATGTCAATTTGATACAAGCTAAAGTCATCTGAGAGGAGGGAACTTCAGCTAAGAAAATGCCTCCATAACACAGGGCTGTAGGCGAGCCTGTAGGGCATTTTCTTAATTAGTGATTGATGAGGGAGGGCCCAGGCCATTGTGGGTGGTGCCATTCCTGGGCTGGTGGTTCTGGGTTCCATAAGAAAGCAGACTGAACAAGCCAGTGGGGATAAGCCAGTAAGCAGCACTCCTCCATGGCAGTCCCTGCTTCTAGGATCCTTCTCTGTTTGAGTTCCTGTCCTGACTTTCTTCATTGATGAGCAGTGATTTGGAACTGTAAGTCAAATAAACACTCCCCTTTTCAACTTGCTTTGATCATGGTATTTCATCACAGCAATGATAACCCTAACTAGGACACTTTGTGCTGAAATCCGGAATGCAACATCTGTTTTTGGGAGGAGAATGCTGACAGCTCCACATCAGATGGAGGGAGATGCATGAGCCTCCCCTTATATTTACCACGTGCTAACATAAGTATTCCTGAATTGACACTGGAGCTGCCTACTAGGACTAAGTTCAGGTGTACAAGATGTCAACCACAAGCCCTGGTACAACTGATAAAAAGGTAAATCAATAGTGTAGTGCAGAAACCACAAGAATAGTTACACCCATTCTTCCAACCCTGAGCCTCCACTATGGCATCTGAGGGATTAGTAATGAGATGTGCACACAAGAATTCCTTTTGCTTCACAGTGCATGTCAGTGTGTTTATTAATTGTGATGACTCCCCTGTATGGCAGGTAATAATGTGCTCACTAGAGAAAATTAGAAGAAAGTAAGTGAAAATCTCCTATGTCTTTGTATTGGCTTAAAGTCAGAAAGAACTGCTAGGAGTTGGGGTGCCCTTGACATGTATCTTCCATCTGAGGTGATACTAGGTCATGATTCCTCACATCTAATGGAGAATATCTCTTAAGGTTGGTGACAGCATTTTAGCATTTGTTTTGGGAGAAAGTCTGTACAACTTCACATTCTCCTGGAGTCTCCATGATCTTTAACCTGGTTCTCTCTCCAAACAGCACAGAGACCAGTCCTAAGGACAGCTGACAGAATAATGCTGGGACATCGTGTTCTGAATACAGCACCTTAGAAAGACATAGAATGATACTTCTGCCACACATCTCTCGGAGGTCAGGTCCTGGCGTGTTCTTCAAGAGAAGATGCATCCCAGTCTGTCTGGCTCTTGACTGCTGCTTACAGAACTTTACCTCCATGCTTACCCCTCAGGAGCTCATTAAAATGCTTGTGAGTCTCCATTTCTCAAATGCTGCCAGACAGGACACAAGCTGCTCAGTCAGAGGGCATGTGTGGAGCAGCAATGAACAATGAAATAGTAGACTTAACATACAAAGACCAAGACAGAACGTCCCAGAATAGCAGAGGTAGAGGAAGTTGACAGGGAACTGGTTAAGTGGACCAGGATAAGATTCTCTGGAGAGAGGTTTCCAAGAACCTAAAGGATAATCTTTAACAGGGGTGAGGGATTAGCATGAAGGTTGAGAATGGTTTCTTATAGGTAATAGATGAGGCAATTGTTAGCTTTGCAAAAAAAGTAAAGAAATTGAGAAAAATCTCAGCATCCTAAAGTGAAGCCATGCATACCATTTCAAGCAATGATAATTACCATGGTGAAACAGTGGCTCTGTATGAATATGGAGAAGCAAAAACCCCCTATTGCCTAGAGTCAATGTGTTACTCATGTGTGGTTGATAGTGACACTGGAGTAAAGACATCTAGTGCACTGCTAGTTGTGTAAACATGCCTCACATGGGCTGAAGAGATGGTTCAGTGCATAAAGTGTTTGCTCTACAAGTATGAAGACTGGAGTTTCCCTGGATCCATATGAAACTCACTCAGGCATGGCAACTGCTTATAATCCCATCGCATAGAAGGCAGAGACAGAGAGTCCCTATGGCAAACTGGGCAGCTAGACTAGACAAGTTCCACGTTCAGCAAGAGAAAGCCCAATAAATAAAAGAGATAAAAATCAAATAAGATACCAACATCAGCTTTCGGTTTCCACATGTACATGTACATATGTGTATGAGTACCTATACACATGTGACCGTGCATATACGCATACCATACATACATGTAAAAAGTATCTTACAACTAATTATGTATAATACAAAATACTCAGTAATGACTATAATTGACTATGCAATTGGCTTATGTATTTTCTGTATTAAACCTTTCATTACTGTTTTAGCACTATATTGCATCTAATATAAACTATCTACTATCAAACACACTTCCATGTTATGTGGGTAACAACTCTTGTACCTTGGGCCTGCTGAGTCTCTTGATGGAGTTTTACAAAATCTCACACTTGGTTTAACCTCACACTGCTTAGTTTATCATGTCTCCTAAGTGTATAAAAGCCACTTTTAAGGTTGTCAGTAAAAGGCCACATTGAGTGACAGACTTGAAAACAAAATCAAAAAGTGATTAAGGAAATCAGTGTTTGTTAGTGCCTGTCAGGCAGGCCTGTCCCATTTAACCAGAATTGTGATGCTGAAAAAGAACACAGTGATGTAATGCAATGAGAGATTTGTTTTATTGAAGGCATCAGGACTAAGACAACTTCAAGAAGGGCCTGTGTCAGAAAGGGAGAAATTTCTAATGTTGGTAACCAAGGCCAAAGCAAAGGGTCTTCTTTAGTGTGTATTGAATAGAGAGGGAGGGGAAAATCTGTGAGTGCTGATGAGAAGGTAGTTGAAGGACTTTTGCAAACTCAAGTTGATTGTGGAAGAAAATTAATTGCCAGTGTAAAACTTTAATAGGGATCAAAACTCCCTATTATGAGCACACACGCATGTGAATGTGCATACACACATACCATACATACATGTAAAGTATCTCACATACAATTACATATAATACATAATACTTAAGAATGATTATAAATGGCTATGAAACTGGATAATGNATTTTCTATATTGAACTTTTCATTATTGTTCTAGCATTAACTGCGTCTAATATAAATTATCTACTATCAAACATACTTCCATGTTATGTGGGTAACAACTCTCATATCTTATATCATACCATTCCTACTATGGAGACAGATTCTTGAAAAACTTTGACCCGATATGAGAGCAAATCAGTACCAGGTTTCAAGGTTTTAAGGGACAGAATGACAGCTTTGCCCGGGGCAATGTTATAGGAAACAATTGATATTCTGTGTCCTGTAACAGTGAGAGCCCCAGGACCTTCAAGTATATCAATACAGACACACACCCAATGTACTATAGAAGCTATAAGAAGTTGCTTCTTCTTATTCCAACTCCTCTTCCGAAATGGCTTCCCGAGTAACTGCATCAGCAAAATAGACATTCTTGGAGATAGACATGCCTGAAAAGTAACATCCTTTCAAGATTTTGCTTATTAGTAGTGCTCCAGAACACTCTCTTCTGATCATCTTCAACTCAATGAGAAAATGGTTTTTCTACTTTCAAACTCTGCCTTTCTGGTCCAACTTACAGGTATAGGAAATATAGCTGCTTCCAATATATGTTACCTAGGATATTGATGCAATGGAGGAAGACTGAGATCGTCACACCATCTACAGCTGCAGCAAGGACATTACTTGGGGTAATGGTTTCACGGATGGTATGAAGCACATATGGCAGAAGACAACAGACACCCGTACCAGTGACTTCAAGTAGTTTGCAAAAGATAAAAGGTTTAAAATATCAATAAGGTTGTGCTTGAGATAGCAAGTTTCTCAAACTTGTGAACAGGTGTCTCTGGGAGCTAGAGGTGATTCCCAAGAAATAGTTGAAATAGTAATACATTGCAGGAAAAGAGGAAACAAATTAAAAACAGAACTTCCAAGGAAAGGTAGTGAGGCATTGAAGAAGAAATATTTTTTGGCCCTAGATAAGCAAGCTCCCATTCCTTCTTGGAGGGAGAATCATCTAGACTCAGGAAGTAAACTAAACTTACAAGGATGAGGAAATAAGCATGTCTCAGGAAGCTCCTGGAATTTATAAGAGTTATGAGGCACTCCCACCCACCAACTGCTAGGCTTGTATAAAACAGTGATAACTGCTAAGGAGAGGAGAGACTCTCCTGCAGGGAGAGCTGCCTGAAAGTTGTGCAGGATGCTCCAGGGATGCAGCTTTTATGAGTGAAGTTTGTATGGGCGTTGGTTAGTGTATCTTCCTGTGAATAATTCGGGTTTCCATAAGTGACTCCTCACCCATGTTCCTATAAGCAACTCCAATAAAGTCTCTGGTTCACTAAACCAGATTTAGATGCAATCATTTCTTTGGTTCGACTTCATTGTCCTTTCTAGGACAAAAAGATGTTTGTTCATGTCTCCCTAGGAAAAGCCACTCAACATCATAAACAGAGTGAAAACATGGAACCAGCATAGCTTGTCCCTCTAAGAAGAAAATCTATAACAAATTAAAGACACAAACCAAGTACACCACCATGGACATAGCTCTGAAAAGAATGATGCCTCTACAAGGAGACCTCCAGACAGGTCCTTCAGGAGAGATTCCAGGAGAATCATTATCCTTAATGACCTTGTAGTAGGACAAGATGTGAATATAAAAGATAGTAGCACCATATTCTGGGCTAGATTAATAAGCTATTGCCTTAGTTCTTAAAAGAAAGCTTAAAAGTAAAAAAAAAACCCACTAATAAAAGAAGAAAGCTTATAGAGTATTTAAATAAATAAGAAAAATGTGTTTGTACAGATGTTAAATGTATTTGTATTGAACCAGTATGTGCTACAAAGCAGTCTGAAAGTTAAAAATTTAAGGTAAGTAAAAAAACATGCTAAGGTTAATGTATTACTGAGAAAATATAATTTTATGATAGCTTAAATGTACAGCTTTATAAAGTCTACAGCAGTACCCAAGGCCTTCACATTCCTCTGTCATTCACTCACCAACTTAGAGAAATTTCTAGTTTTATAGGCATCATTCATATTAGTATCTATAAAGAAACAATATTAAAAATTATCCCATATTTTTATTGTGCCTTTTAATGTTTAAATGCATAAATAATTAATACTATTATAAATGCCATTAGTACTCAGTACAAGAGCATGTAANATACTGTATGGATTTATAGCTCGGGAGCAATAGGCTTTATATACAGCCTCGGTTTGTAGTAGGCTAGGTGTGTTGCAGGTTTACATAAATACACTCTTAGGTTCACGCAGTGAGGAAATCTCCCAATGCCTCATTTCTCAGAACATATTCCCCCATCATTAAGCAGCACGTGGGCTGCACTTGGCATTGTGAGGAAAAACATTTAACTGGTTACAACAGATACGTTTCTGTTATTGATTTGTCTCCCATGTATGTTAACACATCCGAGGAGCAAGGTAATTGAAGTATAAATGAGGGCTATATCCTCAGCTAGCAAAAGAGGACCATGATTTCAAGTAAAGCAGTCTAATTGAAAGCAGTAACGAAAGATCAACACTGTGAGCCCAGAGCTCAATTGTGGAGCCAATTCTAGCAGAAACACTGAAAAGTGATGAAGTCGTTAGCACTCAAAAGCAAGATTGGATGGAGCAGTAGCACAGATAATCATCTTTTATTTTTAAACTTTCTGCAATGTTGGTTTCTTCAGTGATGTCCACTTTGAATTTTGGAAGGCAGGAAGAGAGGGTAAAGGAAAAAAAAAGGAAAAGAAAAACTTGGCTCTAAGGTGAAAGGTGAGGAAGGACATCAGTGGGTACTTATGAAACTTTCTCGCCTAGATTTGGACTCAGGGAAGTGAGGTGCATTTAACCAAGTAAAGTAGGAGTCAATGTGTTGGTGGCCCACACACTTGTAATTATACCCCTTGTACTCTCAAAGGTTCATACAGGAGGATTGTCACAAGTTTCAGGCCAGCCAGAGTTGCATAGCCAGGCATTCTCTCAAAAACAAAGTGAACAACATAAGGAAATATAAAGGAAAAAAAGGTAGGAAAACAATTGCATTTCACTAAGAACCTAGAAGAATCTCATAGTCTCTTCACCGTGGATACCATCCATCATCATATTGGCTACTTGCATTAGATATATTGTCCCACACTTCCATGAAAAGACTGAAATGATTGACGTTCACTGGTCTATTAGTGGCTTTCAAATAACACATCTTCATGGGGTCTGGACCTAGGCATGACCTGACAGAAAGGGAAGGAGTGAAAGAAAAGGGAGGGAGGGGGTGAACAATAAGCCCTCTCATGACTAGACAAGTCTAGTTGCAGTCTGAGACCATGGTCACCAGAGGAGGCCACCGAGAGGGAAACAAGCAGCAGACAGGGCTGATATGACCTTGTACTATAATTGACTTTGACAAAGCCTATAGGTTCTTTGCCTGCATACATGCACTACATGAATAGTGCCCATGGAGCCTGGAAGAGGACATCAGATTCCCTGGAACTGAAGTTACAGATATTTGGGAGCTATCATGTAGGTACTGGGAATTGAACCCAGGTTCTCTGGAAGAACAGCCAGCACTCTTAACCCTTGAACCATCTCTACAGCCCCAACAGTGTGTTTTTTTTATTCAAATTATGAACTCAGAAGTGACTTTTAAAAGCTTCTTGAATCACACTAGGTATTAGCTTTTTTTTTTGTCACTTAAGAATTTACATTCAGTATTTAGATTTCACTATCTACAGTCCTCTAGTTAGGGCAAAAGGGTCAAATTTTATCCTTAGCTGGGGATGAGGTAGACTATATACTAAAAAAGACAGCAGTTCATATGGAGGTACAGTACTCAACAGACAGCTATGTACAATTACAATCAGTCAGTCTTTTCTTTTTGGTTTTTCAAGACAGGGTTCCTCTGTGTAGCAGTCCTGGCTGTCCTAGAACTCACTCTGTATACCAGGCAGCCCTCATACTTACACAGATCTACCAGCCTCTGCCTGCCAAGTGCTGAGATTAAAAGTATGCACCATTACCGCCTGGCTTAGACAGCCATTGAATCATTATCATCACAGTAACAAAACAAAGGTTCTACTCATCACCGAAATGTTTTCCCATCTTTGCTTTTCCTTAGTCTGTGTGGGAAAAAATGGGAAGAATTTTCTTTTTTTAAAAGCAAAGAAGAAAACATAGATTGTATATATTATACTTCCTTGTAAAGATTTGAGATGGATTATAAACTTGTTCTGAAGAAGATGAAAAAGATCAGGTGTGCGGTTTAAAATAGATGAAACTAGCATTCAGGTCTCTGGACATATCTTTATTATTATTGGTTTTTTTTTAATAGGATCTATTACAGTGGTTCGCAGTCTTCCCAATGTTGCTACTCTTTAATACAGTTCCCCAGGTTGTGGTGACCCCCAACCATAAAATTATTTTATTGCTACCTTGTAACTGTAATTTTGCTACTGTTATGAATTGCAGTGTAAATGTCTGATATGCAGGATATCTGATATGTAACCTCCAAAGGGGTCATGACCCATAGGTTGAGAACTACTGCTCTATTATACAGTTCTGACTGCCCTGAAACTATGTAGACCAGGATGACCTTGAACTCACAGAAGTATACCTGCCTCTGCCTCTGGAGTGCTGGGATTCTTTTTATCTAGCCAGGCATTAAAGAAANGATGATCAGCATTAGGGAAAAGAAAGGGTGATAAGCAAAATCATTGATAAAATCCTAAGACATACAAGGCACTGGCCAAGTACTCAATGTTGTGCCCAGTGATCAGAGAGATGGTGAAGGGAAGAGGTGGTTCTCTATTGTCTTATTACTTTTGCATTGCTATGATAAAATACCCTGAGAAAAGCGATTTAAGGATTTATCTTGGATTACAGTTCAAGGAGGATCCAGCCCATCATGGTCAGGAAGACATGGCAACATGCAGAGAAGAGATAGTGGCAGTAGGCAGGCTGGTCACATTGCATACACATTTCGGAGTGAGTGACTAGAAAGTCAGGTGTGGCTATAAATCTTTAAGACCCACCCATAGTGAACCACTTTTTCCAGGGAGGCTACACTTCCTAAAAATTCCACAATATTACCAAACAGGGCTAACTGCTAAGGACCAACTCTTCAAACATGTGAATCTATGGGAGACATTTCCCACTTAAATCACAGTGACCATCTTTTGTCTAGCAGACTAAATTAGGGAAAACATTGCTCCTATCTGTTCCTTGTACTTTTCTAATTCCACATGTCCTGATTCTGCCATGGTGGTTTGTGCTTCTTGTTGCTTCTTAGGAGGCTGTGTGATATAGGAGAAAAATGTGGAGCAGAGAAACATGAAACTCTCACCCAAACTACCTGTACCATTGCATTCCGAAGGCTTATGCAGTGTCTGCAAGAAGAAACCAAGACTCAAGAAGACAGCATGATTGACACCAGATCATTTATTTTGTAGCTAGTGAAGTTTGGATCTGATTTTCTGTCCCTCTGGTGCAAGAACACTCTGCTTTTCTTCCACACACACCGTTCTTCTCTTCTAATATAGAGTAATCACCAGAGCAGTTGCTAGGAAGCTAAATGCAAGGAAGAGGTTAATCTCTTTCCTTATTTATGTCTCACAACATGCCCATGTAGTATTATTATTTCCTCATTTTACAATTTTGAAAATATTGGAGTAGGATGTACATTGCATGTGTGCCTGTGTGCAACTATATACCATAGCCTAGTTTAAGAAACATGCAGGCCAAGGCGACATGACGTGGAGCTCCAGAGAACATCACTAACTCATTTAACACATTATCTACAAAGATAAAAAACAAGAACAAGCAAGCAAACAAATAAAAATCTCCCAACATCATTTTAGACTTCTGTGTGTATTCCCTTCTTCATGAACTAATAGTCTTCATTTGTCTTGGAGAATGGATCTGTGGTAGTAATATCTATCAAATGCCACTGTAATGAGAATATTGTATCGAGGCCTGTATCTAAGTAGTATCAGGGAACATGAAGAGAGTAAATTTGACTTACTCATTCCATCATGTACAAGTTCATCCCCGAGAGACATAAATACACCATCCAAATTATGCCAATCAGCATCAAAGGATGTCCTCAGGGCTGTGTGAGACATTTTGGAGAACAGATGAAGGTTTCATTCTTGCCCACTGGGAGCTTATGATCTGTGGTTGAAATTATTCCCATTTGTTTGGCTACTGACTGTTTCTCTGATGTCTGCCAAATGCATCTATGTGTGAAGTGATTTTTAAAAGTGGAATGTCAGACAGTTCCTAAATAGCTAGGAGAAGAAAAGCTGAGCAGGGAGTTATGGATCTGATGTCATCAGCTGAGCCTGCTGTGGACGGCGACATGCTCAAGCCAATATTTCTATCCATCAAAAATCTGCAGGTGCTCAGAGCCACCTGTATCTTTATCCTCCCTATAGCAAGCCAGTCAAAGTAAATTTAAATTAGTAATAAAATCAGGTTTGCAAACAGACAACTGCTAGTGAAGATGTTTTCCTGTGTCCTCTACCTTTATCATGTCACCATCTCCACATGAGCTGCTTTGACCTTCTAGTTTGTATGTGTACCACAGTTAAAGAGTAAAAAAAAATATAGAAAGAGAAGTGAGTTATATTGGGAGTAAATTTTGATCGTAAAGAAAGGTTGTCACATCAAGTCTGCTCATACCAAAATCCAGATCCAAGCTGTCATTGTCCCACTTTTGTTGATAGTGGTACTAGCCAATAAGGATGTGTTGAGTGGTGACGTTTTTTCCTTCTTGCTATATGGGATGAATTATATAAATTGTCAACTTGTCTGAATCTAGACTCACCTAGGAGACAATGTTCTGGGCATGTCTGTGAGAGACTTTTCAGATTGGGATAAACAAGGAAGGAAAACCCACCTCCAGTGTGAGCAGGAACATTCATTGGCCTTTGACCATGAACTGAATGAAAAGGAGGAAGCATCTGAGCCCTAGCATTCTCCACCCTCTCCTCCCTGATTTGGACTGAATGTGACCAGCTACCTCACAAACCTGCCCCAGTGCCTAATCCACCAGGAAGGACTATATACCTTGAGGGAGAATAAAACTCTTACTCCGTGTGTAGCTTCTTATCGGGTTATTTTGTCACAGCAACATGAAAAGCAACTATCACATGCCTCTTTGTTGCTTGCAGTCACTAGTCTAACAGTTCTGAAGCCCTAACTTAGAGCTCACGGGAAGCACTTTCCACATTATGAACTATTGCAAGCATCACAAAAAAGAGAAAATAATACAATGAACACTCATAAAATTGGCTCATTAAAATAATATTTTTGCATCATTACATCAGTTATAGTATTTTGAAGATATAAATCAATATAGCTACAATTTAAATATTCTATACATGCATCTGAGTTCCATTTTATCCTTCTGAAAGATAATAATTATCCTAGTTTAGATGTTTAATTGGCCCCAACAATGCTTTCATTTTTAACTATATGAGGGCATGTAACCATGAACAGTAAATTAAACTTTATAGATATGGCATGGTACTATAAATGTCATTCTACAGCTCATATTTTCACTCACAATTTTCCATGATTTATTCATATTGATACACTAAGTTCTAATTCACTCATTTTTACTTACAATTTTTCCACTGCAAAAATACACTGAAATATATACATTTATTCTCCTGTCATAAAAACTTAGGTATTTCCTGACCCTGTTAATGACATGTGAAGCAGAAATATTCTTAAACCTGTCTCCTTGTGAACACACATGAGGATTTTTTTCAAAGCATGCACAGATATGTATCTTTGGGGTCATAAAATGTGTACCTCTTCTCCTTTAACATTTCCCAATCTTCTCAAAGAGAGATCATGTCTCTCCAAAGCAGGGACACAACGTCTGAATACATGTTTGTTAGTCTGGAGAGATGTCGCCAGGAAAACAAGCAGGCACATCCAATTTCTGCCCAGGTCAAAAATTCCAGCCTGGTGGCAGTCACACCTTCATCAGTAATCAATGCAGCCATGAGAGCTGACCTCTGTCTACAAAAGAAGACTCTGACATGAAGCTGGATTGGGCTGAGGATTCTGTGAGACAAAGTGACAATTTCAGTTTACATGATACAGAAGACGAGTGATTAAATCGCAATGTGTATCAAAAGCCAATCTATCTGAGAGCCGGCCCACTTGGTTACCTAATTGGACTGTATTCTATAAAGTTTAATTAGATTGTCACGGGCCAGCCCCTAGAGTTTTATTAATTTAATGACATCAAAATTAAACAGGCTTAGTTTTCTCATAAAAACGCGTCTAGTTGTCTTTGAATAAGAGTATCCGTACTCTCAATTATATCCCAGAGGGAGCAGCATTGCTGTCCTTATCCTTGAACTCCAAAGGAAAAAAAATCACACTGTAAGTCGAAGCCACTGGCGAAGGATGAGAAGGTGTTCAGAGGGCATGCAAGAGAGGCAGGCATATTGACACTCTAGGTTTTTACAATAGAGCTTGCTTGGCTTCTGTCACATGAATGTGGGCTCATGTTTTACATTCTCTGCAACCTATTAAAGATATGCAACTTGTCTTATTACCTACCATATGTATTTAATTTTTTAACTTTTTTAATTTTAATTTTTTAATCTCCACTATTGTTAAGGGATCCTATTGATTTGACTGTGTGTTTACAAGAAGTCAGAGAGAATTCACATATGTGATGATGATGCTGATGATGGTGAGAGTGTGTGTGTATGTGCTTGTGCAGGTGCATGGGTGTGTATAGGTGTGTCTCAAGGCCAGGTCACAACTCCAATGTTATTCTTCAAACACATTAGTCTTGTTTTTTTTGAAACAATATATCATTCACTGGGCTGGAACTTACCAAGTTGAGTAGGCTGTCTAGACAGCAAGCCTCAGGAATCCACTGATCTCTGCTTTCCCAGAACTAGGATTACAAACACATACCAGGATTTCTAGCTTTTTAAAACAGGAGTTCTGGGGAACAAACTAAGGACCTTCTTCTTTCAGAGTAGGCAAATTACTGGATGAGCTGTTTGCTCAGCCCTTTGTTGATTAATTTTATGTATCAAGTTGAGCAAGCCAAGGAATGTTCAGATAGCTTGTGAACTGTTATTTCTAAGTGTGTCCATCAGGATGTCTCTGAAAGAGATTATTTTCTGAACTAGAAGACTGGAAAAAGAAGATCTGCTCTCACCAATGGAGATTGCCCATTCCACCAAGCATCTTCAGAGAACAGAGTTAGAAGAAAGTTAGATTCTCTTTCTACTGCCCTAGGACATCAGCATTTCCCCAGCATCCAGACTTTGGGCTTGGATTTCATTACCTTACTGGCTCTTCTAGTTCTCTCATTTCTGACAACAGACTATGGGGCTTCATTTCCTTCATAGTACTGTGAACCAACTTCTACCTATCTTGTTTCTTTTTTTCTCTGGAGAATCCTGGCTAATGCACCTTCCTGGGTGGATATAAAACAAAAGCAGAAATTCCACTCCTTTGTCCTTTAGGAAGATGACTCTAGGGTAAAACACACATACATATAGTATATAAACATATATAAATTGTATGTTTCTTTTCATTTGAGTTAGTTGGATTTATATCATTTTCGTATTGTACCTTGATGTTCTTTGTCAATTTTGAGAAATCCTCTGTTTCCCTTTTCTTTCCCAACAAGATCCAATTTACAGGCTTTGTGTCCTGATGTTTTATTCGGAACTTTTTTTTTTTATTAAAAGATTTTCTTATTTTACATGCCAACCACAGAACCCCCTCACCTCCCTTCTCCCTCCTCCCTCCTCCTGCCCCCCAGCCTTGCCCCTCAACCCA
>LZPO01066628.1:19759-37415 GCA_001675575.1 Neotoma lepida
CACCAGGGATGGATCCCGATCCCACCACCTGGGGGCCCTCAGACACAATGAAGAGATTTTTATCTGCAGAGCCTCATGTGACAGAATAAAGGTAAATACTGAAGTACACAGACGCCATCTGAGGCTCAGTAAAAGGCAGAATTTTCCAACTCTGCAAAGAGCAGCTGCTCTGGAGCAGACCCATGACCAAGGGCTGGCAGTGCCTGAAAACAGCCGCCCAAGGCAGAGGCTCACAGCAGTTCCATGCCCAGATTATCAAAATGGACTCAAAAACATAAATCACATGATCATGATCATACCAGTAGATACAAAAAGCCCTTGGAAAAAAATCAAAGTCTTGGGGCTGGAGAGATGGCTCAGCGATTAAGAGCACTGACTGCTCTTCCAGAGGTCCTGAGTTCAATTACCAGCAAGGACATGGTAGCTCACAACCATCTGCAATGAAATCTGGTGCCCTCTTCTGGCCTGCAGGCATACCTGCAGACAGAACACTGTATACATAATAAATAAATAAATCTTTAAAAAAAAATAAATAAAATAAAATAAAAATAAAAATAAAAAGTCTTTCATGATATGTCATGAAAAGAAGCTATAAATGGACACAGGACACATCAACATAATAAAGACTATGTANAACAAACCTGTAACCAATTATCATGCTAATGAGAAGTCTAGTGTGTCCACTTTCTACTCCAATTTGATACAGAGCTCAAAGTTTTATCCACAGTAATAAGACAAGAGAAGGAAATAAAAGGGATACAAACACAAAAGGAGGGGGGAGTTAATATAATCTCCCTTTGCAGATGACATGATTTTATACAAGACTGTAGTGGGCAGCAGTTCCAGCTATGACCTGGAAGCATAACCCTTACTGAGGCTTCGGGTAACTGCCACGCCTACCTCGGACCGCCCCCCCGGGGGCGGAGCCTAGAGAGGAGCCGTTAAGAATGAGGAGCCGTTAGAAAGAAAGTCAGTCCCTGCCGGAGCTCTTGGTTCCTGGATCACGGACNTTGGAGGGTGGACTAAGCAGAGTTCTCCAGAGAACACCGCTGGACTGCACCTCATCTCTCCTGGACCCTGTGACCTACCCCTTTACTTACTGTAAGTTGCCCTAAATCCCTAAATAAACCTTTAGTTAACTACATGGAGTTGCCTTAATAATTTCCCCCATTATAAGACTACCAAAGAACTCTTAGAAGTGACACACCTTCAGCAAAGCAGCAGGTAACAAAATTAGCACACAAAAATCAATGGCCTTCCTATACGCCAATGACAAACATACAGACAAATCAGAAAAGAAATACCATTCACAATAGCCACCTGGTGTTGGTTAGTTTTGTTTGCGGGAGGTGTTGTNTAATATTAGCTGAAGATGTGCTACATTCATTTATGTTGTGGAATATTTGTTTAATGATCCAAAGATGTGTTGCATTCNTTTATGTTGCATTTGTTTAACTCTGTGAAGCTGTGTTACTNTGCCAGATAAAACACCTGATTGGTCTAATAAAGAGCTGACTGTCCAATAGCAAGGCAGGAGAGGGATAAGCAGGGCTGCCAGGCAAATAGAATAAATAGAAGAAGGGGAGAAAGCAAAGGAGGAAAAGGATGCCAAGGGCCAGCCAAACAGCCAATCACAGAATAAGAAAGAAAGAAAAGATATACTATACGGAAANAGAAAAAGGTAAAGCCCAGAGGCAAAAGGTAGATGGGATAACTTAAGAAAGGCTGGCTAGAAATAAGCCAAACTAAGGCCAGGCCTTCATAAGAGAGAGTAAGTCTTCATGTATTTATTTGGGAGCTGGGTGGTGGGCCCCCAAAGAGTAAAAAGAAAAAAACAACTACAGGGAAGGGAGGTGTTTGTTTATTTTTTGTTAACTAAACCTGAGAAGAGGGAACCTCAATTGAGAAAACATCCCCATCATATTGACCTGTAGGCAAGCCTGTGGGGTCATGTTCTTGACCCATGACTGACAACTGATGTAGAAGGAGCCTGGAAGACAGGAATGCTAAAAGAGATGGAGGCCTGGGAAGCAGAATCTCCATCAGGACCACTGATACAATATTTTGACTTAAGAGTCTGTGGCTCTGGTCAGNGAGACTGAAGAATTAGATATGCTAAACAAAGGATCAGCATCACTGAAGTGAAACATCTGTGTTAGGGAACAACTGATATCGACTAGCCAAGGCTGAGAAATCAGATGGGATTAAGAAGAGATCAGCATCATTGAAGCAAAACCTTCCAAGAGTACTTCTTCAAGATCAGCACAGAGACACTGTGTCCAGAGTGGCCAAGCCAGCATCTCATGCTAATAGAGAAACTGGGCAATGTGTCATTCAGGTGGTGCTGGTTTGAAGGCACGAAGGGGTCTTGGAGAGCAGCTGAGGCTTGGCAATATATGGCAGGGCTAGAGCCCCTGAAAAGAGGTAGGAGAGGCAACTGATGAAGATGCAGCCTCAGGTGCAGCTAAGACTCCAGCATATCGGAAACATCAGTACCATGGGGAGACTGCCAAGGACAGCAGCAGCTGTNGAGTNGAGCTAACCTGAACTTGCGAGACAAGTTATGTGAGCTATGGGTTTCAGTGNCCGAGAGGTAGAGTTGCTCAAGCCCCTTATAGCCCTGATGATCATATGTGGGTCCCAGATATCAAGCACTGAAAATTTTTACATTGTTGATGTTGGTTTTGCTTTGATTTGTGATTGTTCCCTAGTTCTTGCCTCTTGGAGTAACAAAGTACATAATATTTATTATTATTATTATTATTATCATTATTATTATTATTATTACTATTTTGTAGGAGCCCACAGTTGACATACTTTGGACTTTTAAAGAGACACTGGGTTTTTAAAGAGAACTTAGACTTTTAAGACTGTGGAACTTTTAAAGATAGAAAANCAATCTTAAAATATATACATGAGTAGTCTAAGCAACCCTAAACAACAACAATACGTTGGGAGTTACCACCACACGATTTCAAGTTGTACTATAGAGCCACAGTAATAAAAACGTATAGTACTGGCACAAAAACAGGCACATGGACCAGTGGAATAGAAGAAGGGGACCAGATTCAAGTCACTGCAACTATAGCCACATGACTTTTAACAATGATATAAAAATAGTTTTTAACAATGATATAAAAATACTCATGGCATCTTCAACAAATGGTGTTGGTCAAAGCAGATATCAACATTTGAAATAAAGAAACTAGATTCTTAGCTCTCATCCTGACTAAAACTCAACTCCATATGGATCAAGGACTCAATTGAAGATCAAATATTCTGAAATTGCTAGAGGAAAAAGTACTAAGTAAGCTTCGACATATATATGGATGGGTAAGGATTTTCTGCTAGGACTCCAATAGCATAGGAAATAAGACCAGCAGTTGATAAATGAGATCTCATAAAACTAAAAAGCTTCTGTACAGAAATGGAAACTGTCAATCAACGAAAGAGGCAGCCCAAGAAATAGGATAAAATATCTGCCAGCTACATGTGACAAAGGATTAGTATCTAGAAAACACAAGGAATTAAAAAAAAACCTAATCATCAAGAAAACAAACACCACAATTTAAAAATAACCTATGGAACTAAACAAAGAGTACTCAAAAGAAGAAATACGAATGGCTAGTAAACAGATTTAAAAGTGACCAGCATCTTTAATTGTGGTGTTATTTTGTTGTGCCCTAGTAAAATCTGCCTGAAAATCAGAGGACAGAACAAGCCACTAGATTAAACATGGAGGCCACGCAGTGGTGGCACATGCCTTTAATCCCAGTACTCAGGAGGCAGAGATCCATGTAGATCTCTGTGAGTTCAAAGGAACCCTGGATTACGTGAGATTGATTCAGTCTAGGAGAGAAACAGAGCCAGGCAGTGGTGGCACACGCCTTTAATCCCAGTACTTGGGAGTCACACGCCTTTAATCCCAGCACTAGGAAGGAAGTAATATGGCTGGGTGGAGAAAGGTATATAAGGCATGAGGAGACAGGAACTAAAGCCTTTCAGCTGAAGCTTTTTGGCTGGAGGCTGGAGAGCCCTTTTTGGCTGGACCCCTTTCAGCTGAGGAAGCCTTTTGGCTGAGGACTCAGAGGCATTAAGGCATTTGTGGAGTTGGTGAGGTGACACGTGGCAGTGACTTGTTCCTTTGTCTTTCTGATCTTTCAACATTTACCCTAATATCTGGTTCTGGATTTTTTATTAAAAGACCATTTAGCAATCCGAGCAACATTTAGTCACCAGAGAATAAGGATTAAAACTACTTTAAGATTCTATCATAAATGGCCATCATCAAGACTACAAATTACAACAAATGGCTGCATGGGGAAAGAAGAACCCTTATACCTTATACAGTGCTGGTGGGAATGTAAACTAGTGCAGCCACTTCAGAAATCAGTCTGAAGATTTCTCAAAAAAACTAAAAATAAGATCTATCATATGACCCAATTATACCACTGGGTGTATTTATACCCAAGGATCTCAATACCCTACCACAGAGATACTTGGACATCTATGTTCATTGCTGCTCTATTCNCACTAGCTAGGAAACAGAAGCGCCTAGATGTCCATGAACTAACTGATGAGTGAATAATAAAAACGTGNTACATATACTCAACAGAATTCTACTCAGCTGTCAAGAAAAATGAAGTTATAAAATNTGCAAGTAAATGGATAGAACTGGAAACCATATTGAGTAAGGTAACTCAGGCCCAGAAAGACAAATGCTACATGTTCTTTATCATATGTAGATTCTCACTCCAACTCTTCAGTTTTGTGTGTTTAACCTGGAGTACCTATAGATTCTGCAGTGTAGAAGCTAGGAAACTACAAAGGGAATATAAGGAAGGGGTGGGGTGCAGTAATGAAGTGAAGACAGTAAAACATAGCTGCAACAACAGTAGAGAGTGGGCACACAAAGAAAGGTTTAAGCACAAGAGGCAGAGGGGTGAGACAGATAAGTAGGCAGGGAAGGGAAGGATTAACCAAAATGAAAAGTGTATGAAAAAGTTATGCAGACACCTACTGTCTTGTAACTCAAATAAAAATATTTTTAAAAGTTAAAAGAGAAACAGCTTACATGGGTAGAANAGTGCTGTTCCTAGAATCAGTGGGACAATAAACCAAACTCCCACTGCCAGGTGTGGAATACTTCTGNATGAGATGTTGGTCACAGAGGTCCCACTGGCTTCAAAAACAATACAAGCTCCTGTCATTCCTCTTGGGTGTCCACCAGAACTAAATAAAAAGGACCTACCTACTGCTGAAAANATGGCACACCTTGGTTGCAAGATACAGAGAAAACAAGACCTGCACTGGGTCTTCGAAAGACCGGCCTGTCAACAGCCATGGATGAGGGAGAGGCTCATAGGGCCCCTACCCTTCCCTGCTNAGCTACTGGCTACCAGTGGACTTTTGGTGAGGGACCATAAGCACTTTCATTTCTGTATCCAATGGTGAGTCCACTAAGTTCCAAAGGATAGTTCCAAACCGATCATTACACAGACAGCCCCTTATTAAACTTGGTAGGCAATAAAAGGAAAGGAAAAGACATGAAGGTAGGAAAGAAATTTGTAGAGAAGAGGGGTGGACAACAAGGTTCAAAGGGGAGACAGGGGAGAGCAATCACAATACATTATATCCATGTATAAAATATTGAAATAACAAATTTAATTAATAAAAAATAAATGCCAACAAGCACAAGAATGTTCCTGAGCCCAAAAGGCAAGGGTGGCTTGCAGACTAATGCAGCGGCATATGAAGAGGCACAGATCACCAGCTGATACAGATTCCTGATGACAATTTTAGCTTCAAAAGGAAGACTGTGTATAGCTAATTATAGGATATTAAGTAAATAAAAATTCAAAAGTCCAATGTTACACTAAACATGAATAAAGTTTTAGTCTACCATAAAGGGTATTTCTTAATTGACCATCAGTGGCTGAAAAGAAAGAACTGAGTGCTTACCTGCCTCTGTGGCTCANAATGATAAGAGAACAAACATGCTTTACAGAAAAGCTCAGCCAACAAATCTAAAACTAACTCCATAACTTTTAAAAGTCAACCTTTTTCTAAACTCAAACAAAAAAATCTGATTTGGACAGGGGTCATTGGTGGATGGCAAGTCCCCCANGTGGAAAAAGATTATGGGTAATTATGTCTGAAAAAGAATGCCTTCACAGTGTGGAAATGCAATAGTCCTCTAACCAAATGATGAAATTCAGCATTACTGATAGGGCAGCCTGACATAGCATGCCTTGTAACATGACAGAGAATGAAGTTACATTTTCCTCTATACAATATACTCACCAAAAATATTAAACTTGAACCCAAGNAGATCTACACCAGACTTCAAGTTTAAGAATTCATAAACAATCCAAAAAGGGAANAAGGAGGTGGACCGGAATAAGGTATGTATGCATTCCAAGCTTGAGTTTCCTCCAGCTCTTTTCTTAGTTTTGGANAGTGTGGCAAATGGCAAACACTGAAATAGTGCAAATATGAGAAAAACTGGCTTCTTTTTAGTCTCACTCTGTAAGGCCATGGCATTCACCCTGCGACATTTTCCAAATTCCTGGGAGAGGAAAGATTTGGAAGTAAGAAAAACAGTCTGAAATATCATCAGAAAAGGGGAGGCAAGCCTCCTCTAGAGGTGAGAGAGTGGAGACAGAGACAGAGCCAGAGAGAGTATGCTTATTAAACACATCTAGATGTGTATAAGAGACAGGTCCTATGCAAAGAAAGAGCCAGGGAACACCGCCTATAAAGGACCTGACAGACTGTTAAGGACCAACTAGGAGGGTGATTCTGAACTTGGATACAGAGTAGTTTNTCGTCTCTACAACCCAACAATTTCAGAAACAAACGTTAACTTAATTTCACCTTTCCTGGAGAAGAGATTTCGAAATGTACTACACAGGTAGAAAATCCCACCGCCATGCATGTCAATGTGAAGCTGATAGCCTTGCAGTCCATACTCTGGGCTGTCATCCACAAAGGGACTATGAGGAGGCAGCACATAGGGGCTGAAAAGCAAATCAAAACATACACAAATCTGTCAACATCACAGATGAAACACTTGGTTGGAAAATACTCCTAAAAATTATTATCTACTCAAAACACTAACTCCCACCAATGACATGCTATAGGAGCCCTAATAATCTTCATACTATGAACTCAAAAGAATTGTTCCATGTTGTTCTCACCAACTTCTATGAAAATCAGCACAGATATNGAGTTCCATGGGCAGCTATCAGACCACAACAGTGAACGTGANTGAGATCCACCCTAAATCAGTAGTTACACAAAAATCACTCTGCCCTCNGTGTTCTCAGTGGCCAAAGACAGAGGCACCCAGCAAAAGGTTCACCAACACAGACCAGGGAATCAGGCAAAGACTCAAGCTAAAACCAACCAATTGTTTCAGTAAGAAAAACTTCACCATGCAAGGCAAGATATTTAAAAGCATCCAAGAGCTTTATAGATATTAAAAAAAATGAGTAAGGGGGAGACCAAGGGGAAAGCTGCAGGGNGATAAAAAACTGCTCCCCACCTAACGATATGCTCATATATTATAAGANACCCATAAAAAAGGAACAGAGTCAACCAGAGGGCCAAAGGTTCGTATATTTTCAAAGCCCCAAACTTCACATTAAGTATGAGAACTTAAGGGAGAATGGTGGCACGCTATCAAAACAAAGTACTCCTGCCTCCATAAGTAATACTCTTACCAGGTATAAAGTCCTTAAACTAGAATAAATCAAGCAGATACATATTCATAAATAATACAATTATGTTAGCAATAGCTAAGTGGTCAGTCATGTCTGCTCTCTTGTGTCTACTGGCTACAGAATACTTTGATAGCTATTGTTAGACTATTAAGATGAAACTGCTGACTTCTAACTTTCTATCCTGACCATACATAAATCCAATTCACCCACATACAGATACATACAGAGTGGCTGAGCCTAATGTGCTTCTCTCCACAAGGTGATGAAAATGAAGATTTGCCATGACAAAAGCCAGTCCGTCCTCCTTCTGAAAAGTTAATTTAAAAGAACATAGTTTTCAACAGAAGTATTTTAATTTTTCACAAGTTCATTGTGAAAATTACAGCTTACACATGCATTATTATTGCTAGTAAACTGTTACCGTAAGACGTGCATACAATACTGAGAGCTGGACTCAATATGCAGAAGATGTAGTCCCAAAACAATTAATGTCCTNCACTTGTGAAATAGCAAAATTCTCTATTCTATACAATGATTTCCATGTTATTTATATGTACACATAAATAATACATAATATGCATATACCCATATACATGTATACAGATATACAAGTGAGTTTGTTTGTGTGTGTGAGAGAGAGTGTGTGAGAGAGAGAAAGAGAGAGAGAGAGAGAGTGCTGATTTTGATTTCAGGGTATTTCAAACTCTTTTCAAAGATAAAGACAATCTGATAAGACCCTGCAGATGTCTGGTAAATTTCATAAACACTGAGCATTACTGGATCATGTTTCTCCTAGTCAGCTTCAGCTGTCAACTTGATACATCTCAGAATTATCCAAGAGTCCCAACTGAGAGACTGCTTGGATCTGACTGGCTTGTGAGCCTGTCTGTGGGACATTCTCTTAATTGCTAATATAGGAGGGTACAGCATCCCTAGGCACGAGGTTCTGGATTGTCTCCGACAGCTGGCTGAAAAGAGGCTAGAGAGCAAGCAGGCAGCCTTCCTCCACAGTTCCTGTCACCTAGTACCTGATGTGACTTCCTGCCCTGATTTCCCTCAATGATGGGCTGTGACCTGGAAGTATAAGAGAAAATAAACCCTTTCCTCATCCAAGTTGCTCTTGGTCATGGTGTTTATCATTGCAACAGAGATCAAGCTAGAGCAATGCTTCTTTTGCAAATAATTGCTTAGTTTGGCAAATGCAGTAGAAATGACTCACTTCACTTCTTCACTTGCCCACCAGGTCAAATGGCAGAAAATGTGGTTGTAGAGGATCTGATGTTTACTGCTGTAGCTACTCCTGATTANTAAGCCTGAAAATGCCACTCTCTGACCAGCTCAAACAGACCAAAAAGGACCCATAAATTTAAGTCATAAAATGCATAAGCAAACTGCTGCTTTGTCCTCAAATCACACACATACAGAGTGAGTAAAAAGGAAAGAAACAATGACTATGATGGTCAGCTGACAAAAAGGACAAGAGGATGCTGCTGCGGAAAACTGAAAACTTGATTCTGTCCCAATACTGTACACAGAGACATACTGCTACTATCAACCAATCTGTGAACTGCTCTCAAAAAAAGAGCCAAAACCACAAAACTAAACAAATGTGGATGCACAGAGGTATATACTACACTACCCTGCAATCCACCAAGGGACTGTCCAGAATATAACCCCATGAGAACCCTTCTTTTGAATGCTTGGTCAGGGTAGNGTAAGGTGACCCCCAAAAGAATACAGACTATTGCTGTTGCCTTAGTTGCCTCTCAGAGGTTGAAGGTAAACCCCTATTGCTGAANACACCGCACACTTGGGACACAAGCTTCAGACTGACTCAGATGAGTCAAGCTGAATCTGACCTGAAAGCCTCTTTCCTGTGGTCTAGCTTCTGTAATACCAGAAAATACTANGCAAGCTGCCCAGGGAGAGACACTAAATTGTCCTACCCAACTGCAACATCCATAAACCCCAACAATGACCAGCACAGTAAAGGTCAAGTACGTGGTACTACATGTAAGCAGCACTCAACATCTGCTATTTGAACTAAGGCCCANGCAACAGGCAGGAAATCCTGCTTAGCACTAGAAACCAAGCCAACTTCCTAGGGCTAGTGAGGTCATGAGCCTCAGAAAAGAATCTACTGTGGCTACTTTGCTAGACTAGTATAATTCCCTACTACATTCTAAATCTTATCCTGATAACCATAAGTAAGCATAGCTACCACCCCTTATCAAAGATGTTTCTCTGTATAGCAAGTGGAGACCATTACAGAAATCCACAACTGGACACAATGCAGAGATCAACAGGTGGTTTGGAGCTCAGCCCCAATGAAAACATTTACATCACACCTCCTGCATCTGTGGCTCAGGGACATAAAGACTGTAAGAGTCACAACACCAGTAAGTTTGCTCTCAGACAGTCTGTCTTAGAAATGACTGCANAAACAAGACCCAAACAATAGCATGACTAATAGACATGCTAACACAGATAAGGAAAATTGTCACACGGTCCCATGCCTAGACATAGAACTACAGGCAACGAATGAGTGCTGAGAGACAGAGAATTATAGCCTTTCCTAGGGTTGAGCCCTCTAATTGGTTATCCAACAGTAAGCCCTAAAACTATATACATACAAACAACAAAAATGAACTCAGCAGGTTGTATTTATATATGTCTGCATACATATAGATGTGTATGTAACACTAATAATAGAAAGAGGCTATCAATTTGAGAGTGGGTGGAGGCATGAAAGGGGTTGGGAGGAAGAGTCCTGTGAGTGGCTGGAAGGAAGAGGGCAAAGGGGGAAAGTGATAATTCCATTTGAACTAAAAATTTAAAGAAACCCAGAAGGATCAGAACTCAGCCTGGCCTAGTGAAACAGAAACACACAGATCAAAAGAGTAACTTCTTAGATACGTGACACTGAAGGGTAGAGTATGTCCCATGTCACANCCACAAATCAGAAAGATTCTTAAGAGACCTCCATGTTGGGCATGTACTATCAGAAAGTTTGGCAAAGAAAGACTTGAAAGGAGANTGGAACATGGACTTACTGGGAGAAGTGGGGAAGTGCCCTGACATTAAAAAAATAAATGGCAGTAGAAACAGGAAGGCAGANGAGGTGCCCTGTCATCCAGATCAGCACGGAATGCTTCCGAGTCTATATTCAGCTTCATATATAACAGTGTGCAAACATGGGACTGTGAAGGGGAATGACACAGTCCGTGCATTAACTCCATTTTATATATATAACAGTGGAACAGTGTGCAAACATTGGACTGTGAAGGGGAATGACACAGTCCATGCATGAACTCCATCTTACCTGCCACAGCCCCACCAGGAGGCCAGGATTTAGACAGAATATCCGGACAAGTCTGTCACAGCCAACCATGGTAGACTTGCTTAAATGACTCAGATCATACTTTGTAATTAAAGACAGCCATCGTGGTCTTGGAACACCATGCCAAAAGAGAAGAGAGAGATGTGAACTTTCCAATGTCTTGTTGTCAAGTCTCATTAGCGTAACTAAAAACACTTTTAAAGAGCAATTTATACACACTAACATGCTCAAACCAAGTGACATAATCATGGAACCTTGTACAACTGAGAGGCAAATACACCACGTTTCTTACCCTACTAGGTTTTTCTTCCCCTCCCTCTCGCTCTTCCTCTGAGAGCAGATGTGCCTTGTTTCCAAAGTTTTTGTAAGGTAGAGCTGAGAAACAGTGAAAACTGAAATATTAGAAAATAAATTTAAGCTGAAATCATGACTGTTTTCATGAGACAGCCACACAGCACTCTCAGTCTTAGTGCCCAAGAGTAAATACTCAGATGTGTAGGAGATGCCTTCACTACGTTCCACATTAAGAGGGAATGCTATCTACAAGTACAACACATGGCAGGCAACAACACATGGCTCAGGAAGTCAGAAAGGANCTGAGNTCTCAATGGTTAATCAACAGAGCCAGAGCATTAGGCCAAAGTCCCCAAGGTACTGGACATTGCATCTGGAATTTACTTCCAGTAACTAGTACTCCAGACAACCAGTTATAGACATGCAGATACTGAGTAAAACAAAGCAGGATCACCTGTGGCACTGTTTCAAAGCAGAGNACGGCAGTAAGGCAACAAAACCAATCTGCAGCTCTCATGTGGCAGGATTCTAGCACTGTGTTCATAAGGGACTTTTATGCTGAGAACAATAACTAGACAGCAGAGCTGGTTGGTGAGACTTATAGTAACTGAAAGNAGACACATGAAGAGCATGTGGAGGGTGATGAAGGCAGGATCNGTGACATAAATATAAANTCAAGAAACCCCAAGGGGAAACCTTAGCTCCAGCTGACAATGACTTTGCAACATCAGACTGGGTCCCAACATGTGAGACACTTGCTCAGAGGGAAGGCCAGAAAATTCAAAGGAAAAAACTATCATGATAGCACAGCANATCTAACAGATGCTCAACAGCTGGCAACCACTGCTGCTGTCATGACTGGGACAAAGAGGCAGCTAGGTGGAGACAGCAGAAAGCCTCTTCCCTTCATCTTCAATATACCAAAGCTTGGAAACACTCTTAAGTATGGCTATGGAAATATTAAACAGACTCTGGGGAAAAACTAAGTCCTCATTCACCTTAGCTTTACAAGCCACAGCCATGGCCACTGAGGCCTCTGAAAACATTATACAATCATTCTCACAAACTTGGAGGACACAGGAGTACATGAACTGAGACTAGAACACTAACAAGAAGGACAGCTGAGAGTCCATCTAGAAAGGTCTAAGCTGCAGGGAAATTATTTGCCAATAACACCACAAGCACTTTTGATATTCCCAGAAAAAATTCATAGAAGAAACAAATACAAGCTTAAGTAAAGGCACAAANTCCCTCCTGGCTATCACAAAGATGCAGACAAGGATCATCCCTCGTGATGGAAGCACTGGCCTACAAACTGTAGAGAGGTCCGTCAAAACAAATTCTCGAAACACACTTTCAGCTCTGCTTACCACTGCTTATCAAAGGCTGGCCCATAGAGTTTAAACAAAAATGAGTTACATTCGATTAATTTCCCCCAATGAATTCCAGCATTCATTACCATGTGGTAACTAGTATTCCTGACCTTNGTGGCAATTTCTGGGAACATACATACTTTTAAGTGAGTTCTACAATTCAACATAACGTGAACTTTAACCCATGGTCTTACAAGATTGTTCTAATTAATGTTAACCAACTTGTACCAGTACTTACAGACAATAATCCATAATATACCAAGTAACATACCATCCTATCAAAACAGTGCATTTTGTGTATTCCTACCCCAAACATAATTTCAGAATGTATACAACTTACCTACTATATTAGAAAACCTTAGAAGTTCACTGTACAAATTTCATATTTATCCAAAAACAANTATCACTTAAAAAAGTAACTGTGTTGTTAAAATATATCTAGTAATCTAATTGAGGAAAATAATCCACGTCTTTTTACACTGACAATGTTTTCAGAACACAGCAAGCATGGGCAGCAGTGAGAGGTCTGAGTATGACCACTAAGCACCCAAAGAGCGGGCACCAGAGAGGAGCCAACAGCAAGCCCACGCCAGGGAAACCATGAAANAGCATCATCTCTTCACAGGGACAGAGACGAGAGGGACTCATGAGAACTGTAGTAAGCAAAGATGGCAGGAAAACCAATGTAGAAAATGCTGCTACAAAGTCAAAGACACCAACACAGGGAAGAGGGGGACAGACAACAGCCCAATTATGGAGAAGGCAGACACTANCAACCACTGCAACAGATTTGATATAAAAATTGTTAGCCTACTTGGGACATAAGGATCTACACCTGCCACAGTCCAGCTTTGCCAAGACAATGGTCACTGATGAATGCAGGATTCACTGGCAGAAGCAGATGTGAGCCTTTTAGTGTGTGTGGACTCAGGGAAAAGCCACCTAACAGCAGGATGAGTGTTCTGGAGTGAAGACTCATCTGACCTACAGATTTTACAACTAAGTCTCTTGATCTTCACTCTAACAGCCATCAGCATCATACCAATTTACAGGTGTGAAGATGGAGGCAGAGTCAGGTGCACATGGTCACATATCTAGTAAATTCAAGAGAAAAATCACACAAAATAAGTGATAATTGTATTTATAAAGTATTTCAACTAAAATTAGTATATAATTACTGAAGAATATGCTAATTTTATATCATTTGTTAAAACAGTTAAAAGTAAAAATGTAGAAAAGCCACACATCATCTAATAAACTTTTAAAACTGGACTCATTTTTATTGTTACAAGATTCAAAAAATTTAAATTTAGACCTAAATGTGTGACAAGCCCAGTATCTTCTGTTCCATAGCAATGCAGAATGACAGGAAGGTCTTTGAGATACAATCAAATTAAAATACACTAGTGGTATTTTTGAATTACAAGGGAATGCCAATTAATATTCAGGTCCAGAAGTCCTTGCCATTAGGCTGCTGAATTAGTACTTACCCATTTGGGTCGGGAGTTTTATACTGGTCCATAAAAACTGGCGTCACACCACACAAATCCAGGGTAGACAACGTGGCTAGACTTGGCCAATTTTTGCCATACCACACAACGGTAACAGATGTATCATTTAAGGAAAGATCAACATGCTGCACGATGTGTTCCTTTCCACTTTTTTCTCTTAATATAATTGCCCAACCTAGGCCAGATATTCTAGAGAAAGAAAAGAAAGCTTTCAAAGAAAGACCTCTATATCAACACACACACACACACACACACACACACACACACACACACCCCTTATATGTCATTTCCATAATACCTACTTCTTTAAAAGACAAAATTCAAAATCCTTGGCACACTCCTGACATATTTTCATTTCACCCACGGCACCTTCTGAATCTTTTTCTCCTCCCAGCAAATACTCCCTGAGCATCTATGATGTTCCATGACTGGCAGTTCAGACAATGGAAGGGNACCTTCAACACTCTAGCTCTACTCAATATCATGAGGCTGTTTCTGCTGTTTATAAAAACATGAGCCAATATCAAAATATTGTACATTTTACAGACACAAAAACACACAAGAGCAAACTATCAGGGACAGTTTATATCAGAAACCGTCTGATATAAACTGCTCGTCTAGTCTAGGAGTGTANCTCATGGGATCCACTTCCCTAGCATATATAAGACCCTAGTTTCAATCCTTAGGCCTGCAACTAAGTAAAAAAACCTGCACATCCACGGTATATCTAAAACACCTGGAAATGACAATGTCGGGTTAGAAACGGCAAGATTCCATGGTTGTGTCCAGGAGCCACTAGAGTGCCCAAGAGTAGCCTACACACCTGAGGGCCTCTTTGGTTTTCACAGGAAGCCCTGTGTAGGGGTTGACAGGTTTGAGAATGTGGGCTAGTGCTGCTTTCACAGATGAGATCTGCTTTGTAATATATTCTTTCTTCCAGTACCCAACTTCTTTATCCTCAACTGACANTACGCTCACTGACGTGGCTGTCTCCTCCACCGAATTAACTTTCCAGTGTGATCGTTTTGATGAAAACGCAGCTGAGTAGATCTTGATCCAAATAAAACTGGAAGAAAGGGATAAAATACAGCAATTTGGAGGCACTGTAAAGTACTCATAACAGCAATATATTACAGTAGAGATGCACAGTAATTTTTAATTTTCAAATAGGCCAATTGCATGAATAATTTACATGTCTTCATGTGTACAANNGACCATAGTCTGAAATGAAATATTTTAGATCCACTATCCCCAAAAGCACATAAAAAAGAGAAAAGCCTATTTCCAGAGTCAGGTTTAAATTAAGAATTTCATGTTATTTGGGATCATCCAAATACTGTCTTTCTGCACGATAACTGAGTAGGAGTTCAATCCTAGAAAAATCACAAGTGTATATAAGGGTGAATCTGGTCTTACTGTGGTTATGTACATGCATAAGCACTGTACACAAATACAAAATAAAGCACTGTACACAAATACAAAATAATGAGTAAATACCATTATACATTCATTTTGCTTCCTGTCTTTAAATTTTTAACAATGAACATGCCCTGATTTCAAAAAGGTAAAATAGTGAAAGTCATTAAAATATAACAGCGCAGTTAAATTTTCCTGAGCACACANGTCAACTGTTATTTAAGCAATTCTCATACATTAAACTCATTTAGTCCTCCCAATAAACACATGAGGTAACTACTGGTTTTATCCCCATTGAACAGATGACATAATTGGAGCCCAGAATGGTGCACCCAAATGTGCATATACACATGAATACACACACATTTTTAAAGAATGATTAATGATTTTAATGAATGATCAAAATGATCTACATTCATTCCGGAACTATTGTCAAATGCTATCCACTACTTGATGTAGATAAAACATTAGAATTTCTTCCACCTTTTTAAGTTAGGAGACAAGAACCTCCCTTCCCAATTAAAGCAGATGCATGTTCCCTTTGGAGTGTGAAAACAGTGGAGGACAGCCTTAATGAGATCAGAGGATTTACTCTGGGTTCCTCACTTAAAGGGCAAACACAAGAACATCAAAGATATATTAGACCAGTCATTTCAGAACTAGATTATTCATTACTATGACCTGAAGAAACCNTAAAAATATGGATTCCAGACCACCAAATTACAACCTTGCAAAGCACTGAATTATAACATTCACAAATNCAGAGTAGGAATTCACAGTTTTGCGTTTTCCCAGCTGACTGTGAAACCATCTTCCATGGACTAGCGTCTGAGAACCACCATANAGAATGTTCCCTGCCTACCATGCTCCAAGAATATAAAACACTGCAGCCTGTCATTCTCCACACCCTTAATCAAACCCACCTGCATTCCTTATCTTGATGTTTTTTCCCAACAATCTGCAGGTTCTACATAGAATCAGTATTTGCATGGTCTTTGGTATTGAGTAACAGAGAACCCTAAAAAGCCAAGAAGTGGGCTCAGTAGATATTAGGAGGGCTCCATCTCTCTCTACACAAGGAGAAATTCTAGGTGCAGGCCAAGCTCACAATGAAAACTAGAAGCAATGGCTTCTCTTTACTTATAGATGCCCAAGACCCTAACTGAGGGGCCTCTCTGATTCCCATGGTAAGGCCTCCACATGCTGGGTCGCTCTCCTCCCCNGGCTCACTCTCCCCATATATCAAGTATATTTGATTGGCAGATTTGAGAGGAAGAGCTAAGTCAATTTAACAGGCTCCCCTCCCACTTTTTTTCCTATGATCTGCATGACCACCAGTAGAGAGCACACCTCTGCCCAGGAACCCAGGACCAGGTAAAAAGCTCTGTGAATGAATGAGTCTATCATGCCCAGGACCCCCAATCACAGATCAAAGTTTTAGTCTACAGACCCAATAGTAATAAGCTTTATCTTCAGTATATGCAAAGAATATTCCGTATTTTACACTCATAAGTGCAAATGTTTGAAAGTACATGACTACATACAGCATTAGATACATGACTGTCTAATAAGTAATAAAATTAATTCTCTTAACTTTTAGGAAATGGCTAAAATGCCTTCTGATTTTCACAACTTCTATTATCACATACAACAGACTGACATAGTATCCTTACTTGTCACTGGCCAAATGATAAAAGCGTCTGCTCACACATCCAGTGCACAACAAGCTCACAGCATCCAAGTAGGAAAATATATTCAGCAAGATTTCAGAGGGCATTCTGAGAGAGGAGGGAGAAAATCAAAACAAGTTAAGCAATACTGAATCTACAAATTACCCAGAATACAACTGGCTATGCATCTCTAAAGAGAGAGCTACAAACATATTCATCTCTTTAATAAGCAAACTGTTCTCGCACCCTCGATTAATTCTTGATTGTAATTTTCTGGTTATTACCGTTATTAGACCAATTGAGAGAGTATAAGACACAGAGAACTGAC
>LZPO01066628.1:39832-53264 GCA_001675575.1 Neotoma lepida
TTCTACAGCCCAGGACCACACCCCAGGGATGGTGATACCCACGGTGGGCTGGCCCCTCCTCCATCAATTAATAATCAAGACGTCACTCACAGCCATGCCAGAGGCCAGTCTGATCTGGGCAATCCCCAACTGAGATTCCCTTCTTAGATGGTTTTAGGCTGTGTCAAGCTAACAAATAAATCTAACTAAAACAGATATATTGAGTGGCCAGTTTCAATAATATAACAGAAACCTAATGATGGTAGAATCCATAGATTTTTTTTTAATAATGTCCTATCTGTGAACTAGATCTGTTAACACAACCTACAACTTTGATGATCACTGAAGGAGTTTCAAAAGATAGCATTAACTATCCTTTAAAAGTTTAACTATCCTTTAGTTAGGCACAGAAGTACCTATATCCAAAGGTTTCCTACATTTTAATATCTTATATTCAACAAATTATATTTTAATTGGCTGTCTTTTTAGTGATACATAAAATGATGCATTTTATAATTAACAGTTTTTTAGATTTGGTGAAATAAACATACTCTTTCAAAGTTCCTAAAACAAGTTTGTATTAGGATCAGTCCTCAAAACAAGTGATGCTCACTAGCAGACTGGAGGAGAAAGTCACAGTCCACAAATCCTGGTTTTAGGATGTGAATGCTCCTAGTGGATACTCTATTGTTCTTGGAAATGTCTAGAAGCTACTTATTTGAGCAATATACAACATACATACATCAGCTACTGATACAACTCCACACCCTGCATGCTATTTAAGGTGCAATATAGAGTACGTATTANCCATTTCTCATTCACCAATGTGTAACCACCCTCAGGATCAACCTAGTTCCCAAACAAAAGGACATGATTAGAAGCAAAAATAGGCTGTCCTAAGAATTTCAACGGGAAGCTAATTAACTCTCTGGAAGCTGATAAACAAAATCTATACCAAATGGGCCACAAAAGATGCCAACTCTCAACTCCAAGCACATCCTCCTATTAGAAAGCACAAGCAACAAAGGGTCTTTACCCAAGGCCTCAGCTGACTGAGCAGCAATGTAGCCTGTTACCTTTTGCCAAGACAGTACACCACAATATGTACCTATCAGTAATCGTCAAATCCTCCANAAGTCCCCAGCTGCCTTGCTCAACAAGCACCATTCCTCTAGGCTTCTGAGCAGCAGCAGAATGGTTTTTCTCCCCTGGTTAGAACAAGCAGGGTGGCCTGCACATGAGAAGCTCCCCATAAATATTAGCTGTGGTCTGCACCCTGGCAGCCTGTCATGAGAGGTTGGATAAACTCTCCCAGAGCCTGGAGGGTAACAACACACACACAGTAGAAACTGTGGACAGCACATGCTTCTGCACTCAGGCTTAAGCAAATGAAGCCCAGTGTGCATCCTGTCTCCCCTGGCTCTCCAGTCATCTCTGAGGTAGGCCAGATGGTGGTTCTCAGTCTGACTCTGGAGAGCAGAAAGGAGAGAGGGAGAGAGGATAAGAGGCATGTATCTGAAAGTCTGAGAATGTCACCCCAGCCCCTCTAATCAGAAAACCTTAACTCTATCATATACTTTTATACTTCTGGTGAAATTCTGTGTTTAAACAAAGATTTCTACAGCCGAAAAGCTTCAAGCCCATTTACCTGGCCCTCACACAAAAATCAGAAGCAAAGAATGATGCCCAAATAATACTAGCTTCCTAGGACAGGCCTAACCATGAATCGCAAAATGGAGGGTTTCCAACAACAAAATATATTGGGAAGGGAAGGCACCAGTCAACACGGTAAATCACTTTTATAAAGAATACATTCTGAAGTGATTTAAAATTACTTGTAATTATTCTTCTAGTCTATATTGACTTACATATACCATGGCTATGTGGAGGCTTGATCCAAGAAGTCTAAGGTTCCATACATACGCTAAGCACTGAATGAAAACTAGGCACATTCTCTCACTAACACACAGTTCTTTTCAATATAAACAAACACTGTTGTGGTAAGTCAAGTATACACTTACCTAAAAAGCATTGATACTGGTAACAGTGTCTTGCCACAGTGTATTTTTTCAATCAAGAGATGTTAGACGGCTGCAGAGGTGGTTTAGGGTTTATGACTGGGTGCTGCACTTACAGAGAGGGGACTCACGTTTGGTCCCTAGCACCGACACCAGGCAGCTCACAACTGCCTCAATTTCAGTTCCAGGAGAATCTAAGGCCCCTGGCATCTACCAGCACCTACACTTAGGTGCACGAAACCCCACACAAACACACACACCTACACATAATAAAAAAAGATTCTTAAAAGCTAGAAAAACAGTAAGTATTACCTTAGGCCAATCTAAGAGAACAAAGAAAAATATTATGGTGCATAAACTTCAACCTAGCAAAAACCAAACATGCTAAGGACTCCTGCTCACCACGTTACAGNGAAGCTGNCTATCTTGCTGGTGCAAGGACAGACAAAGCAGTAAGTGCCTTATGCAGCCAAGTCTAGTAGTATGGACTGAGAACCCTAAAAAGCATACACATTTTTTTAAGCCTGAATTCCAATTCTAGAAATAAGTCTTAACTCAAGAAAATGTGTCCTATCGCTCTCTCAATAAATGTCCACCTTAAAGCCATTTGTCCTGGAGAAGAAAAACAGTAGACACAGCATAGGGATAGGAACTGGCAAAGTTGCACTGTATCCATGACATTAACAACAGCCAATGGAGAGGCAGCGTCTACACAGTCATTTCAAATATAAATAGGCCCATGCTGTCTTCCAGCTATCTGCATAGCTTGCTACTCACCTACTTTAAGCACTTATTCAAATAACATGATCTCATTCAGAGGTCCTTGGAAGACATGTCAAACTCTAATCCAGCTCCTGAGAACTCNCCCTTTAAGCTCTTCCCTATTTGTCACCACGTCACCATCCAACACTGAACTTGACTGTCTTCCTACTCATCTTCAGCACCCACCATATACACAGCATTCAGGCAGTATTCAACACTTCCCAAATAAATACACCAGTTGAAATANCAGGCCATAGTTTAATAGTAAACGTATTTTTTAATTTCTCTAAAAGAAAAAGGCACATATGTACACACACACACACAATGTCCAGAAAAAAAGCCAACAGATATGCATATCTTTGACTAACACATTTACTACAGTTTATTTACCAGTTTATTCTTCAAATACATCTTAATGACATAGTCTGCACAGGGAATGTATTAAATGCTTTAAAACTTATGCATCCTACATTTATAAGAAAAGCAAGGGTATTTTATTTTTAACACTTTTCTAAAAATGGCATGGCTACATTTTGATGGCTTTTTTTCTATTAAAAGATATCCCCCTCCTCTCATTTCACAGAATAGACAACTAAGTCTCCAACTAGATAATTTAAAAGATATTATTGTCCCAGGCTAGAAGAGAAGCATCCCAAGATTCTCCTGGCAACCCTTTGGGAGCTCGTTTTACCATTTCAAATATCTGTCAATTTAATTCTGGCATGATTGAAAAGTACATCTCCATCTCTTCCTGAAACTGACTTCAGACTGTAAATGGGCCACTCCACTAAACAACCAGTGAGCTGAACACATATCTTCAAACAGCTCTAATGTCAAATCCACTGTTTAGTTTTGAAGCACTTTTCAAGTACACAAAGAAAACATCCAGACAGAAGGACAATGGATTAGCAGTAAATACATCTTGAGTGAACACTTTGCCTGATAGCTTAGAATAAGCTCATGACATTTATAAAAATAACTTTAAATTCTATTTGCTAGTATGAAATAATAAAACTAGACTAGGTATAAATTAACCAAACCTGATATGCATTATGTTGTATTACTTATAGAATATAATGTTTATAAATGTTTATTATTGTGTTAAATGAGGAACTAGTGATTCCTAATGGACACATTATTTTCTCTGTGTAGCCCTGGCTGTCCTGGAACTCAATCTGTAGACCATGCTGGCCTTGAACTTGGAGAGCCATCTGCCTCTGCCTGAGTGCTGGGATTAAAGGCGTGTAGCACCACAGCACAGCTAATAACTGCCTTCCTAAAGCATAGTCAATCATTCTATTCTTAGCAGCTGACTTTTCTTTACCAGAAGAATCTATACAAGTCAAATTCACAGGCTGAGAGCAGGTTCCCACACCATCATGATGGGTCCTTTATTTAAATTGATCTATCAGAAAGGTCACCCAACTGAAAAAGAAATAAGACTCAGATGAAATTCATCCTGCTCTCCCATACAGAGCACTATCTAAAGAATAACTTCAGGAATAGAAGAAAATTAACTTAAAGTTCAAGTTTCCAGTTTAAAGGCCAGTCTTTCTCTTCTTATTGCAAACAATGTCACGATTCTGTCACAAGTCTTANGATGTGTCCAGCATCATGAGCACTCAACAATTATAACAATGCCATCTTTCTGAAACAGGGTAAGAATGGGGACCTAGAAAGGACATAGGGCAGGGCCCTGGAGTTGGGGATGGAGTGGGATAACTTAGGTGGTTGACATAACCTATCAACAGGTTTTATTTATGCCTACACAAAGATATTTGGCTGCTTAAAAAGCATGTACACAACTGTTGCATCTATAAATCAAGTAAGCCTTGGAAATAAAATGAAAATCCTCAAGAATTTAAATTCTTACCAGGCATGGGGGCACACACCTTTAATCCCAGCACTTGGGAGGCGGAGGCAGGAGGATCTCAGTGAGTTCTAGGCCAGCCTGGTCTACATAGTGAGTTCCAGGACAGCCAGGGCTACATAGAGAGACCCTGTCTTGAAAGCAAAAAGAGTAAATTCTTAGCATTATCCCTCCACCTATCGATCTAACTGGAATGATGGGTACAGGGGTAGAAACAGCTCACAAGAAAGCAAGTTTAGTAAGGTACTTATTTGGGTAAATAAAGATTCTTCAGAGAGGTCCTTTTCCTATGCCCTAAAATTGTTTTCTCTCACTGTGAGAGAGGAATATCATTTGGCTTAAAGGCACTCCTTGAAANAAACAGAAAGTTAACCTTGAGGACCGAACAGTCGTCTTGCAGGCCCTTACGCTTAACAGGAACACAGCAAACTAGAATAGAGTTGCATAACAAGATGTGACTGTCTAGAAAACAACTTGGCGTGGTGGGGGAGGTGCACAAAGCGTCGAGGAGTACATGCCTCGAGACCATCCTGGTGACTAGAACCCCCTGTTTATCAGTGGGTTTCGATGGATACATTCTACTCCAAGTTCCAAGGCCATAACAAAAGGCTAANGGTGATTCTCATTCTAAAATCTCTAAAATACAAGAAAGGTGCTTGAGAGCCTTGTGCCCTGTGCAAGCAGAAAGTCTTCACCTGTCTTCACACCTGCTCTGCCGCCCGCTCCCAGCTATTGGAAGTCTCCTTAGAGCCTTACTACGGGGCCTACCAATGAACCGAGGATGCTTAGCAATCCGTGTTACTCCCTTACAAAGTACCTCTGCTTGTGTCCTAACTTGAGGTACCCCAGGTTTCCAGGATGGAGAGGTTTCCCTCTGGCCTTCTTAACGATCGATCTTTCGCGCGTTAAAAAGCAGGAGTCACGTGCCAGAGTGGGACCAATGAAAATACTCCAGAAAGAGCAGTGGCGTGGGATACTGAAAGGAGACCCACCCGCGAGCCCCGAGAGTCACCTGAACCCGGAGCGCCCCGCGGTCGCCCCCGCACTGCCCCAGGTAGCGCTGCCACCGTGAAGGGACCCGCGCAGCGCCTGAAGGCCAAAACATCCCGGCCGCAGCATCCGACCGCGTCCGGTCGCCATGGAGACCCAAAGGTACCTTCTAGCGGCGCGACAGTGCAGAAGTGAAGCGCTGCCCCTCACGCGTGCGCAAAGCCGAAGTCCGGCTCGCGCGGACTTGGGCTGAGTTTCCCGGTGGACGCCTCGGCTTTTGCTTCGGGAACGACGTTCTGGACACTTCCGGGTCCGGCTTCTTTCCCAGGCCCCGGTCATTCTGATGCCAGTTCACCGTTCCGAGCTTAGGTCCGGTGGCCTGGTTCATCTACGCGTGTGAGCTGTTTTCTTGAGAAGAAACGGACACGCTGAAATTGTCACTTTCTTATATTTATGGCAAACCCACGACATGAACTTCTCAGTTGACAGTCCTCTATAAAAAGGCCATGAGAACACGCAATTTGCAACTAATCCGACTTTGCAAGTTCTGTGTAACCCACGCAGCCATTGAAAGAACCAGGGGTGCGATTAATATCCCCGCCTCATCCTGCCGTGAGGACACTCAGCGCACGCGCAGAGGCCGGCGCAGAGGCGTCTGGGAATACAGACTGGGCGGTGGCTTTCTGGCTGCTCGGCATTGTGGGAGATGTAGTCCGTCCTGCCTTGCTTTTTCTGTGGTGACACAGTGAAAAGTCAAGTTCTTAAACTGCCATTCCCAGGACGTGTGGGGTTTCCCAGGCTGCTTTGCGAAAGCATGGCGGGCAAGATGTGAATGTCAATAGTAAGGTAACTAGGGCATTTTAATTCAAGAGAAAGAAAGGACAGCAAGGTGTGCGTAAGCTCTCTTGGAGATTTTTCATCTTGATATCTGCCTAACACACTGTGTAATGTTAATGAGTTGATTTCATGTTTTGTCCGCTTGAGTGTGTCGGTTACTAAGCTTNAGAAGTTGCAGTCTCGAAGCCTCACAGTTTTTGTGAATATGATTTGTGGTTTTCTACGAGTTGTGCAGCGTATGGAGAAGCTGCCCGGGTCCTTGGGGAGGCAATTGTTCCCACACTTTGTGCTCACCAAAGCTTGCTTGAAGACTCAGCCTTTGAGATGGGGGCTGCTGGAGCAGAAGAAAATAGTGCATCCTAGAACTGTTCTTGGATTCACCCAGAAAACCTTCTGGACACAAGGACCGGACCCCCAGAAAGCAAAGGAGGACAGCAGCAAGCAAGTCTCTATTAGCAGAAACCAGAGAGGGGAAACTGCCGTCTCGACATCTCAAAAAGGTAAAAAAATATACAATACTTCGATAAATAACAGTCCCCTCAGCCAACAAAATCTGTCAAATACCATTTTATGCCGAGTTCACGTCTAAAGATGGGGTAAGGGAATTATGCAGATTCAAAGAATTAATAGAACTGTTAAATATATAGTTTACAACCCAACAGTGTCGACCCGCAATTTTCACAACTTTATAATTATTTTGAAAATTGATCTCGAATTTGGTATAACTATTACATTGCAAATAATAATTGTATGGATAAATAGGAAGAGATATTATTGTCAGCCAAGAGAAAGTGCTATGTTGTTCAATAACAGAGAGGCAGAGGACTGCAGAAACACAAGGAATGGGGGTCTTGTATGGGACTGTTAGGTCAAAACAGTCAGAAGAATGAAGAGAGTTACACTGTAATATTTAACGGGAGTTTTTTAAACTTAACAAGTGTAATAGTCACAGCTTTACACACAGTAGATATTACGGGAGCTATTGGTTCTTGAACTAGAAAATTCCTGTCAGGACTGAGTGTTCCAAGGAACAGGATTTTGGGGTGCCCAGGCCAATGACCTGATGTGGAAAGCAGAAACAAATATTGTTATGTCGTAGTCTGATTGTTTCTGCAACCCTCAATTTGGGGCCTCACACAGTGTCTATTGCTCATAGTTTATGACATTATGGATAATGGAATAGAGATTGTCATTGCAGGCCTCAGCCTCTGAGCGTAGTAAAAAGATTGGGTTTGTGAAGCAATTACTGTTTAGATCAATGCCATAAATTACACAAATTTTGGTAGATGCAATATTCCTATTTTCTTTTTAAAAATTTTTCTGTTAGTGTGTGTATGTGTGTGTGTGTGTGTGTGTGTGTGTGTATGTGTATGTGCACTAACCATAAAGGTCTGGAGGTCTGGACAGACAGACAGGAAGTGACAGATCTGGGCAGGAAGAGGAAGTGATGTAGCTGGGCAGAGAGGAAATGAGATGGCAGAACAGAAAGGCATATAGGCATGGGTATACAGGAAGTAGGTCTCTTTGGAAGCTGTGGAGTCAGTGAGGTAAGGTTAGCTGTGGCTTTTCCTATTCCTCTGATCTCTCAGGCTTTAACCCCAATTTCTGGGCTCTGGGTTTTTTATTTAATAAGACCATTTAGCAATTCATCTACACATATGTTCATATATTTACTTAGTACAGAAAAATAAGAACAGCCTTGGTAGGTTTATTTGATTCATAGATCATCCTGGCCAACTACCTTCCAATTCCAAGTGAGGACTTGATGCACCAATCAGTGGGGACCTGTGGGGTGGTATGGTAAGAGTTGCTACCATTTGGGTCCCTTTGTTCCCTTGTCTTTGGGTTGACTGAGTTGGCGTTCTTGGTCTGGACAGAGTAGACCTGTATCCATGTTGCTCATCTGTGGCTGTTGTCGCTCTGAGAGACTGATAAGGGTTTTCTGCCACTAAGAAGGAAGTGGTATCAACATTACGATCTTCAGTGAAAGAAGTACAGAGATTGCTAGGCCCTGTATACAGCCATGCCACACTGGACAGCCCATTCTCTTCTGCTCTTCGAAGCTAAGTGGGGTGCTAGGCCTGGTTAGCACTAAGGTGAGGAATTCTTTTGAAACTCTGACACTCAGGAGCATTGAGATCAGCTGGCTGAGAATGTTCCCTTGGACCTTGACCCTCACATGCCACCTGTTAGGAACAGCCAAAGCCCCCAGGGGCCAGGCTACTGTGGACACTCTTGTAACCTATCGACATTTTCTCTTTGCAGTGAAAGAAGCTGGAAGAGACTTCACCTACTTGATAGTGGTGCTCTTCGGAGTCAGCATTACAGGTTAGAAAACCCAGCAAGCTCCTGAATACTTTTCCACAGCCTCTTACCCCACGGCATTGCCTCATCTTTCTCTCTGCTTTTTCAGGTGGCTTGTTATACACAATTTTCAAAGAGCTGTTTTCTTCATCCAGTCCTAATATCATATATGGGAAAGCCTTAGAAAAATGCAGAACACATCCTGAGGTTAGTTCTCTGATGAGAAGATGTTGGGGGCAGGAATGCATCANTTCTGAAGCAGTGACATCATACAATGATGAGTAGCTTGGGTTATCTTTATGTTATTAGGTCTTTGTTCACTGACTCACTTTGATCCTGGTGTAGACGGACTTTTCTTTACTGCCAATTCCCAAATAACCGACACAGAGACTTGATATGAATTGTAAATGCTTGACCAATAGCTCAGGCTTGTTACTAGCTAACTCTTACAACTTAAATTAACCCATTTATATTAATCTACATTCTGCCACGTAGTGTTACCTCTCTTTCATCTTGAACCTCCTGTCTTGCTGGCGATTCCTCTGACTCTGCCCTTCTTCCCGGTGTCCTTAGTCTGGTTTTCCTGCCTAACCTTATCCTGTCCAGCTTTTGGCCAGTCAGCTTCTTTATTAAACCAATCACAGCGTAATTTACACAGTGTACAGAAGGATATCCCACAGCATCCTGACACTCAAAGGTCACTATGTATGTTTCATTTTACCAGTTCTTCATGGCCGTTAGATGCCTCTGAGTCAGGGTGGATACTTCAGACGCTGGTGGTCTCTGGCATTTTTCCTTTTGTGTACTCAACCACAGAGGGGAGACTGAGAAGTGTAGCCCAGAGAATTGATGTTGGCAGAGACTATGCTTAGGACACCCCACTGTAATCATTTGGAACTCACGGAGTTCGGTGTGGTCTCCAGTAAGAACCTAGCCTGTTTTAGGATACAGTGGTAATCACAGACTGAGACAAATAGAACCACACAGAATATATGAAAGAATGGGTGTTACTGGGATCATAGCTTCCTAGCTGGTCCTTCAACTTCAGCAGGTCTGTTTTGTCGGTACTGGTTAAGTCCCACTTTTGCCAGGCCATATGCCCGCCTTATAGTAGATAATCCTAATCTGACACTGCTGGGCTTAACCTATTAACTCTTTGTCAGTTAGTGCCTCTTTCAGCTCTGGGGTCTTTGGTGTCTGTTGACTGACAACCTTCCTTTTCATGTACGCTTGCAATAATAAGGACACTCAGCAAAGAGACAATATATGGTATTTTTAGTTTGATATTCAATTTTTGTTCTTTAGAGAGGATTCAAACATTTGCTTTGAAAATTCAATGCAAACTGTTTCTACATCAAGTGAATTTTCTCATTAGGAAGAAAAGATTTGCACCAGGCTTATTTTAACAGCATCATCATTACTTGATAGTTTTTCCTCACTGTGCTTAGGGCTTTAAAATTTCATTTTTACCTCACAGCTTTTAATACTAGACACCTAATAATTTCATGTCAAATGCCTGTCCATTTTATCTTCCAATATGAGTACTAGTAGAGAAATATTTCAGTTCTTTGGTTTATTTTGTTTCTTGTAAGGAGAGGGGACAGATTCACTTCAGCCTGTATCATTCTTTTTTTGCATATTTATGCATGTTTAGTTAATTTTTTTTAATTAAATTTTTTATTCATTTTACATACCAATCACAGACCCCCCTCTTCCCTCCTCCTGCCCTTCTAGCCCCCCCAACCCACTCCCCTTTCCCTCCTACAAGAAGGTGAGGCCTCCCATGAGGAGTCAGCAGACCCTGGTACATTCAGTAGAGACAGGTCCAAGCCCCTCTCCCTGCCTCAACAGCCTGTATCATTCTAAAGCTACAAGTGACACTACATACTGAACCATTTCTGTCCCTGTGCATGAGATATTTACTGAAGTTATTTACAGTATGATTTTTACATAATGTCCTTTTTTTTCTAGTTTTCTTCTTTGAGTCACTATTTTTGTAAAGGGCCCTCACCATCCTGATTTTTTTTTCTTAAAATCACTTGGAATATGCAAACAAATAATGTATCACTTGACTGTCAGAAAATATTTATATAGGAGCCATGGAAAGAGTCGCACTTAAATAAGCATGATCTCTGTTTTGCAGGTGATCAGTGTGTTTGGGGAACCTGTTAAAGGCTATGGGGAAATGTCGAGACGTGGGCGGAGACAGCATGTCAGGTAATACAGTGTCCTTAGAAGAACTCTAGAATAAATTTTAAATAAAAGGAACTTGGATGTCATCTTTATATTTTCTTGACAGTTTTATTGAATATTCAAAAAATGGGCTAAAGCGCATCCGTGTGAAATTCTACATTGAGGGCTCTGAACCAGGGAAGCAAGGAACAGTGCATGCTGAAGTGGAAGAGGTATGCCAGTCTTGGGTCATGGCGGTCAGAAGGGGTCAGTGGGGTCCAGTGATTTTAAGCATAGTGTTCCTTAAGCCCTGGAGAGTTTAACAGCCAGGGAGTCCAGCTCCAAAAACTGCTACCCAGGGTTACTCAGAGAAAGCCTTCTCAAGAGCAGGGATAGAAAGACTTCTTACCTGTAATAATTCACACACAATCTGAGGGTAATTCTCTTTCATTCTTCTTCAGTATCCTTTTAATTCTTTTGTTCCAATTCTGTAGTTCTAAATCTTTAGTTTCAATTCTGTCTAGTCTAAGTCTTTGGTTCCAGTTCTCTCTAGTTCCAGTTATCTTTAGTTCTAGTTCTCATGCTACCTCTTCTTTTATCTCTCACACTTCTGCTTCTTCAGCTCTCACACTTGTCTCTCTGCCCATTCAGCTCCATCCCTCACTCAGCACACACACACACTCTCACCTCTGCCCAGCAATTTCAGGGTCCGAACCATTCTCATAACACATGATAAGTCACACAGGTTCTTTCAGGCTAGGAAGGTCACACCGACCAGGCCAGTGAATAACGCTTGGCCGTGCATGTAGCTCTTTTCCAGACAGAAAGCGACATTGAAATTCCTGAATTAACAATAACAGTAACAGTTGGCTGAACCCTGAGTCCCGGAACATAAACTGAGGCTGGGAGTAGGTGCAGAAAGTCAATTACTGCAGAGGGTTGTGTCTACCAAAGTTGCTTTCAAGTCTGACCTTGATTCAGCAATAAACGNCTGGGAATTTGTCTTTGTGTATTCTCTGCAGGAGCAGCCAGTCTGTTTTGAATTTGTTCTGAAGTCCAAAATTAGCTGTCTTTGTGACTGAGAATACTGTTACTCTCCTGTGTCAATTTTGAAAAATATTCTAGTATTATCAGAATTATACAACTTAATCAGAAATCATCTTCCTGACCATCTATAGCTATATGTGTGCCCAGAGACGTAAAACACACTACCAGTGGGCTGTGGAAAGAACCCCACAGCTGTTCTTTTTAGGGTAAGTGGTGGCACACAAGAAAGTTACAGACAGAAAACAACCGGTTTCCACAGCCAATGACCCCACAGACTTTGCCTAGTGGGGCTCCCCAACGGAGAGTTATTCATCTGGTAGGTCAACCTGTTGAATACTAGTTGTCATCTGCTGTATACCCACGGCCCTCAGTAGGAGAGGGTAATAACTTCTGCATGTTTTTCAGAACCCACGGAGTGGCCAGTTTGAATTTCGATACATATTTGCGGAAGTGTCTCCTACTAGATCTATTGTCATTGAAGATAATCGTTCCCAAGAGAGTTAAGAGAATCAAGCCAGCCTGCTGCTTCCTGCAGGGAATAAAGGGATTCATCGCCACTGTGATCTTCACAACTCTCTTTCAGAATCTGTTCAGAAAAACAAGAATAAAAAGTATGTCACACAGAAAGTGAGTGTAATATGAGAGTTCATGAGTATGGACAAACTAAACAGATTTTTCTTGTGAAAATCATGAAATGTAGCAAATTTTACAATATCATATCTAATTGCCGATCATGACAGTATTTCAGCTCTATGTTCATGATAAATTTTTGTTACTGAAATTTATATACCACATAAATAAAAGTTCCAGTATTTTATGCTTTTTAATAGTGTGTGGTTTTTCTATAGCCTACAAAATAAAGATAAAACTAACACAAAGATGTCANATTTTCCTTTACTTTGGAATCTGATTTGAGATAAACCTGAAAATATTTAANAACAGTAGTAAGCCAGATGATAAATACATTGTGGAAAGGTTACATACACTTATGACCTTGGGAATCAATCTTTGTACCCCTTGTGAGCCTGAGGGCACTGTGCACAGAGGGAGAGTGCACAGTCCATATGCAGGGGAATGGTTCACTCCACCTTTACTGGTGGATGCATGGGCTGGCACAGGTCTTAGCATATCAGACCTCCCCTCTGTGGTTAGTGTGAGACTGTTGATGCGCCGTGAATGTTCCAACCCTTTCAGAACGTAACACTGATACTTTACACTTCCAAAACAAGAGTGGAACTCTGAAGGGAACTGAGTGAACATATGGGAGGGTCACATATTTCGACGTGTTTGGACAAAACTCTCCAAATTTTACAAATTTGTGTATTTTGCTGCCACACCCACGACGGTGTCACCCTTGTGACAAATGCCATCAGTTCGGTGGTCGCACGAGGAAGGAGGGTTCGTGCCCTTCGGGGCTAAGCCCTCGGCAGGTCCCTGGTTGCAAACAAGAGTC
>LZPO01066629.1:19431-32706 GCA_001675575.1 Neotoma lepida
GCACTTCGAGGCTGTTACAAAAGAACTCCAAGTGCTGATTAGCACCGAAGGTAGTGTGCCACCTTATAGGAAGTCTGCTAAGGTGAAGAAAATTCAGGAAATGACGGTGTGTTCATGGGTTAAAGGAGAGCCTGAACAGAAAAAAGGGAAGCTGTCTTAATCCAATGCAGTGCACTTAAGACAATAAAAGTTATAAGTGCAAGGAAAAGTAATCTGAAACGATGATTTACGCTCCCACAGAAAACACAAACGAGAGAGTCCTGAAACCATGCNGGGAGGACAGTTGGATGTGGGCACAGGTGCAAAGGAGTGAGCTGCTGCAGGTGCAGGGGTCAGGGGGAGACCAAGCCTTCCTTCACANCANNTGGGGTAGTCAAGAGCAGTCTGTTGAACTGCTATGAAAACAGTGGCTCTCGTTAACATGTGTGTAATATTTGATTANGTTTTAATTGAAAACTTTCTATCTTCAACCTCACTTCTGGAAAGCATTTGCTTTCAACTGCACACAGTGGGCATCCCTCCANGTGGCTTCTATACATTGTATAAGTATCTAAATATGAATTCAACAGAAACAGGACCATATCCTAATGATATTATATAATATGCCTCTTCATTATCTTGAAGCAAAAGACCATGGACATCCTTTGTATATATAGGTCCGACTCAGTCTTCTGGAAGGTGCATTGTATTCTGTTTTATGGATAGATGTTACATTATTTATCCAGTTCCCCATACATTTTCATTTGCTCTGCTTCCACTGTTGTGCTGTTTACAGATGGGGCTGCCAAAGGGCTCTTGCTCTGCTGAGCACAATCTTTCCATCACACCCTGTGCTTCTCCCCAGCACTTCTGGGTACCACTTCTGTGGCTCTGTACAGATTATTTAACCTTCCTAAAACTCAGTGCCTTCATTTTTAATTGGGAATAATCTCAACCCTATAGAGTGTGCTGGTTGCCTTTTGTCAACTTGACACAAACCTAGACATATCTGGGAAGAGGGCCTCTTAACTGAGAAAATGCCTTCTAAAGATTGCCCTGTAGTCAGGTCCCTGGGCTACTGTCTTCATTAATGATGGATGTGGGAGGGTCCTGCTCATAAGGCAGAAGCACACCCCTAGGCAAGGGGTCCTGAGTTACATAAACAAGCTGGTTGAGCCAGTAAGCAGTGTTCCTCCGCAGCCTCTGCTTCAGCTCCTCCTCCAGGTTCCCAGCCTTGGGTTCCTGACCTTACTTCCCTCAGTAAAGGAAAGTAATAAATTCTCTCCTCCCCCAGTTGCTTTTGGCCAAGGTGTTTTATCACAGCAATAGCAACCCTAACTATGGCATGGGGACAGTTGTAAATTAAGTAGGTTTACATTGATGAGTGAAATTAAATGAACAGGCCTTCTCCCTCCTTCCCCTCTCCCTCCTTCTCCCCTTCTCTCTCTCTCTCTCTGTAGATAAAGACAGAGGGGTGGGGGTACAAAAGACCAGCAGAAGTTATTCTCCTCTCACAGAGAATAGAAGGAAGTTTATAAATTAATGATCAATAACCAAGTGCTTTCTTCTCTGACTCATAGAAGCAGAGAGCAGACCAAAGCACAGAGGCAACAGGAGCCCCACAGGGCAGACTTCAGGTGGGTNGTGAACAGGTNGTGGAGAAGATGCTAGTCTTTTGGACCTGAGGATATGTGACTCAGGAGTGAAAGTGAGGATAGNGTTGNGAGACGGCATCCCAGTCATCCTAACAGCAAATGTTTGAGAGGGCAAAAGTTCAACATGAGGGCAGATGAATCCCAGACTTAATCAGAGAGGGTAAGAAACACCCAGAGCAAAACAAAATGGAGCTCTGTAGACCTGAGACTCCTACAAACAACAGGACTTCAGACGACAGGGCTCGGGGGACCCAAGCCAGGAGCAGAGAAGACAAAGANATCAAAAGGTCCAGGAGATAACTAAGTATTTAAAAGGAGGAACACAGGCCTGTCGTCACCTTCGCTTCATTCTTGACATCAATCAGTTTTCAGATCCAGTGAACCTGATGCTCCCNCAAATTTCCTACAGAGGATCTACCCAAGCCTCGATGTTGATTATGCCAGGACCAACATCTTCTGCAGCTCACGATGCAGAATCCAGGATTCCAGCCTGGTGTTCAGAGTCTTCTCAACTCCCATCCCAGATTGACTGGTATTGCTGTTCTCTCCCACACACACACAACACTTTCACCATAGGATATTGCTCCCTCTAGAGTCCTCTACCATGTGGGAGACACCCATCTGCAGTTGGAGGCCTGCCTGGTGCTCCTGTCCCATGGGGAAAGAATATGACATGACCTCATCCAGCTCTGGTTAGATATTTGTCACACAGGATTCTGCTCTACGTTGAAATGGTCACTGGAACATTCTATCCCTCCTTTCAGTGATGGGGCAAAAGCTAAGAGCCCAGCCTCAGCAGGGCCACACTGGACCTTTCTAAAAGAGGAGACAGANAAATGCAGGAACAGACTTGGTTCAATTCCTTGGGCTGGGGCTGCCAGCCACCACCCTGCCTGCCCATCATGAAAAGAACCAGCATCTGGGGTCCATAAGAACAGAGTGTGAGAGTCTGATAGANTCTAAATGCATGTTTGTTGAATAAATTAATTTATTATTTTTTTTTATAAACAAGAGAGAATCAGATCAACAAGCAAGCAAAAGGACAAGGGGCGTGGGGAAGCAGCAAAACTTGCAACTNTGGGGCCCTCTGACTCACAGTGCTTGCATGTTCACTCCGTCGGCACTTCAACCTGTGCTGGCTTCAGGCTTCAGTTAGAACCTTTCCCTCTCAGGTGCAACAGCTCGGACCTTCCCATAGTTACTTCCTATGCTGCTTTTCCCAACTGATCTTTCCAGATGCTACGGGCTCAGCTCCCCCCACCAAAGCCTTCATAACCACCCCCAGCACACTGTCTCACCACTGCTAACAACAGTGTGTCACATTTTCTACCTTGATTTAAAGCTACTTATTTACACAGCTGCCCCAGATACTGGGCAGATCCCCTGTCTCTTATACACATCTAGATGTGTATAAGAGACAGTAACAACAGTGTGTCACATTTTCTACCTTGATTTAAAGCTACTTATTTACACAGCTGCCCCAGATACTGGGCAGATCCCAGAGCCCCTTTCTCTGGTGGCTCAAAGACTCATCCCTACAGCCCTCCTTTGAGCAAAGGGAGCCCAGAGGTGCCTGGGAGTTGCTCCCAGCACTTCAACCCCAGCAGAGGGCTGAGGAACAAGCACTGATCTCTCTCCTCAAGTCAGCATGGGGAGCTCACCTCTCCCCTCCCCACCTCCCTCAGTCTCCTTTTATGAGTTTCCTCTTCCTGAATCTACACCCCAGAGATGCCATCTAAGGTCACTAACAGCCCTTCTTCCCATCATGCCATCTAAGGTCACTGACAGCCCTTCTTCCCATCATGCCTCTTAAATGCCAGCTGTAGATCTGTTCCTCTCCTGTAACACAGAGCAGTATGAGAGAAGCATCGTGTAAAGAAAAACAGCAAAACAAAACAAACAAAAACAAACAAACAAACNAAAACAGGTGCGCTAGAATGGAGAAGAAAACAAAACAGTGCTGGAGTTGCAGTAAGCCAGGAGCAGCCAGACTAAGGAAGTTTCTAGAATACATTAGCACTTTTAAACAGAGAACAACAAAAAGGGCCTATTATTTTTAGCTATTTCCAGAAGAAAACTTAGACATGGATATTTACGGTTTTGGAAATTCATCCTTTCTTTTCCTGATCCTCTTCAGTATTGGCTAAATTTCTTGACTCATCCATGAGGAAATACGCATTTAGACANCCATAGTCACACTAAGGCAAAGCCAGTGGGGTGTAGGGCAGGGTCCACCTGGAGTCTATCTTATAAGGATCTTTACTTTCTCCAGACCTTGGTTCCCTCTATAAATAAACCTTTCCACCAAGAGATATNCACCAAGAGATACACAGAAATAGAGAGAGAAAAAGAACTGGGGAAGAGACAAAGAGAGATTGAGAAAGAAAGGGAAAGAGAAACAAAACCTTGTAAACTAAATTACCTCCCCCTCCTCTCTCATGCACCTGTCAGGGCTATCACCTTGGGAGCACTGTTGGTTGGGGCAGGGGGACATTTTGTGAGAGGAATCTTCCAGATTATATGTAATGAAAAAGGGTGTCCACCCTGTACAGGCACTGAAGCTAGCCTAGCTTTCCTACACCACGCTGCACATCCCCTCCCCTTGCTTGCACGCCTGAAGGCTGTGTTAGCCTGCTAACAGTCCCTCAGTGTACCTCCCTAGCATGCATGAAGGCACAGACAAAACTCTTCCAGGATAACGCATGTGCCCTGTCACACACACCCTCAGCAGAAACATCACACTGTCTGGTTTTAATATTCATCGGCTGCTTCTCCATCCAGAGCTCCTAATTCACAGTGTGGGACAATGTTTTCCTATTAAGCATTTTCCCCTAAGCCTCATTACCTCTCTGTGGTAGAAAATCACTGCGGTGCTTTGGCTGCCTTAGCAGGAGAGGAAATTAATTTACAAAAGAGGGCAAAATAATCTCCAAATAACAAATCCTTCGAAACTTGGAATCATGCACTTCATAATCAAGTCAGATGCAAAGGGAGACTGTGACCATGTGACAGTTTACAGGTGCTGCTGAAACTGACCTGAAACATAGCAAGCAGGCAACACAGGAGAAGGGAAGCCAGTGGGAAGCACTGACCACAAAGAACCACGCCAGGAAAAGCCAGGGTGGAGGGGTGGGCGCAGGGTAGGATAAACATGGGAGGAGCCTCTCAGGACAGGAAGATGCTTACAGAAAANGATGTGGAAGTAAATCTGAAATCCAACAGAAAGGACTTACCANAGCTTCCACCTCGAGCCAGCNGCTGCCAATTACTGCATGGAATAGGCAAGCCCAGTGATTCTAAACTCCAATCTCCTTATCTTGTGCTCTACTTAATGGGTTGAGAGTAACTTGCAGCGATGAGACATCTCCAGAAATTACGTCTCCATGAAAGCATGAATCATAAATATGGGAAATACAAACGGCTCTTTTATCAGCACTCTAAGGAGGAAGAAAACCTTCCTAGCTCCTTTATTATAACGGAATCAACTCAAGACATACACAGTTGGCCCTTGGTATATTTGAGAAACCTGTTCTCAAATCTAATGTTACTATGTCCTCCAGTTCCTCATGAACTGCATACTCTAGAACCAACAAGAAATAGCAAAATCAGTAACACGTACCTCTTGGTATTCACAAGCTGCTGGTCTGTGACACACCCAAAATTCTGGTTACAGTAGTTATGTGGTACTGATAAAAACTGTAAAGGTAGGAACCCAAACCTAAGCTATGTAATCCAGAGTACTCAGGCAATCCCTCGGACAGCCAAACTGCCCATGCTGTTGCAAAAGCTAAATGAGGCTATGGAGATGAAGCCTCAAACCCATTGCAGACACTTACAGCTTCGTTGTTGCCTTTTCGAATACAAACTTTGAGAATGCTCTTAGAGGGCTGGCTTCTACAGAGACAAGTACATGAAATGGCTGAAACAGCTCCCAGGCTCTCCTTACCTTGTGCAGTCCACGTATCAATAGACCACCACACCCNCAGTGACTCCTACTGCCTGGGTTGAAGAAAAGACTCCATGTCCCTGTCCCTTGAGTAGCGCAAGGAGGAACTTATTCACCCACAGGAGTGGGGACAAAAAGCCTCATCTGCTCTTGCAAGAGCCCTGCCTGGCACATAGTGATAAGTGGTCAGCACCAAGGTGGGGAACTTCTAACCATGAGCAAACAAGGTATGCAGAGCCTGCACCCCAAGTGCCAAGTTACAGCCATGACAGACAAGGGCTGAAGCACTGAGAACCTGCAAGAAAAACCTGCTTTCAGAGTCAGGCTACTGAAATCAGTGGTGAAGGGTCTCACTGGGCTGTGCCCTGGAAGATATGAGCCTTCAAACAGGAACATCAGGAAACATTCAACTTCCCTGATTTCTANATGAAAATACTGAGAACAGTGAAGAGAGAGAAAAGTAACTCCAAGTTCCTGGATTTGCCTGGAATAAACAGCAAGAAAACTCTGGCAGGTCTCACTGGGACCCAAATGTCTACCTGGATAAGACAGTGGCACTGCTGGGCTGCTTTTCATCCATGACTCACTTGTCTGGCCAGCAGCCTCCTGATCACCCTCCATGACCGATGCCAGGCCATTGTCTGGCAAAGGCAGAGTGAAGGGTGCAGGCCTGTGGTGGGACTCCTCCTTTTGACCCTAAGCACCAAGCCTTTCCCCACCTGGGCCTCCACAAGAGGAGAGACAGCCAGTGAGATCCTCAGCCCTCCCTCATAATAAGGAAGAAGGTCAGATGTGAAAGGAAGAGCAGATTCTGGTGAGACAAACCAGCTGGGGTCACCTCCGGGCATCCTGGCAAAATGGAGTCTCAGGTCCTCACAGTGGAAGACTGCAGTCTTGATGCAATAACTCTGGGTACGTGATGCTCAAGCCACTGTATGGCTTCACTCACTAGACTCTTTCTCTCAATAACCATTATACCCTTTATTATCCAAAGGAGCAGCCTCATTTTTATTTTAATATAAACAATTTCCTGAATCAAAGTATAAGCCACTGTCCCACAGTGACTTACCTTAGCTGGGCCAGCCCTGGCTCTGGAGACCCAGAGGAAATCTATTACCATAGAGCACCATGGATTTGTAGGTATTACCTGGATGAATCAAATACCATCCAAAATAATTCCTATTTCACCCAGTCCTTGCCAGCCCAAACCTCCCCAACATTCTTCCACGGAAACGTCTAAGCTGCTGATGCTCAAAGTTCATGAGGATATTTCCATCTTCAAAGAGATGCGTTACATAAATGTCATGTCTTAAAAAGTATAAAATAGATGTTGAGGATTTCTGTTTTCAAATGAGGGCAGGTAGGGATTAAGTGCGGTGCTGACCCTGGAGGAGCATCTCAGCCAGCTTTGGGCTCANTCATGTNGTCTGCTTATGCTAAGCTTCCCAAGGACTCAGTGGTAGCACAAGATCAACCCCTTGACAGTACGGTGTTCAACAAATGCTAAGCAAAATATATTCACTGAGATCTCAGCTGAAGACACCGTCTCCTCCACAAGGTGGTCAGTGTGCNAGGAAGAGGGATGGGAAATGCCAGCCTGAAACGGTTCCTGCCTGAAGCTTCCACCACCGAGTTCTTCCGCCTAAGCAATAGAAATTCATTCTAACTACAATCAGAAAATAATTGGGAGGAATCTGGGAATTCATAGAATTGCTGTCAAAAGCTAGAGAATGAAGCTGGAATGAGAAGTGGCTCCAGGGCTTTTAGAGGGAAAAAAAAAATCACACAAAATAGCTGTGAGCCAGGAAGAATATGGCCGCACTTTCTCCTTCTGCTGCACTGATGGATAAGTTCCAGCCAGGTCCTAGGTTCTCAAATCTGCACAGTGTCAGAGAGCTCAGGCCAGATTTGCTGAAGCTTCTGGTTGCCTGGTTGCTATAGGCAGTAGAATGTCTCATTTGTATTCTGTAAATGGGAACACACACACACACACACACACACACACACACACACACACACCAGACCACAGGAACAAATGAGAGTTCTCTCAGAACACAGCAGGGAGCATCTGGAAGGAGGAAGGGTTCGCCTTATTCCCTGGTGAAAATAAGGTAAGGGCGTCTCAGGAACCAGAGTCCCCTGGCACTCAGGTATCACTCAGAAGACTCCGATTCCTACCTGTTGTTGGTACCTAGCCCCGCAAGGCTGCTGCTTTGGCTCCCCACTCCTGAACCATCCTGAAGATGAGCCCCCTTCCACAGCTGACCCTCTTCAGTGACAGGGAGAGCTGAAGCTGAGGAAAAGGAACCTGGGATTGAGCTGTCTTTCTTGTGATCAGGATAACTGGTCACTTAATGAAGTCACTTTGCAAATCTGTCACCTGTTCCAGGGAACCCAGCTCAAAACAGGGACCTCCCCTAGCTAACTAAAACAAGAACAAAACTTGTGGAATGACTAAAGGAGGCTGAAAAACTTCTGGAGCTCGGGGACGGGACGACAACAAGGCAAACACTCCAAGACCCAGGGCCATTGTCTTTCAGACACCTGTTCTGAACTCNTGCTGGNTCACATCACCTGNACCTCCCGAGATCCNGAGATCACACATGGCTCCTCGATAGACATTAATGCAGTTTTAGTTTTACCTCCATAGCTGACATTTTACCTGTGATGATCTCTCNCCTGGCACAATCTCCTCAGACAGGGACTCTGGGTTGTTACAAACTATCTCCTTCAATTTCCATCGCAAGCACCCTGGCATGATGAGTGTGTAGGAATGTGTTACCAAACCCAGTTACCGTCTTGAGCCCCCCTGGTATCTCTGTGATTGTTCATTTCATGTGTCTACGTGACCGAACTACACCTAGGTATTTGGTCGAACACTATCATGAGTGTGTCTGTGAGGGCATTTCTTGAGTAAACAGTCCTCCCTGGTGTGANCTGGNCTCNTCTAATCAATTAAAGGCATGCACCAAACAGAAGAAGTAGGCCTAAATGCCTGGATACTTGAGCTAAGAGATTGGCCTTTTAAGCTTTTGGATACTAACTAAAACTTTTGTTCTTTGAAACCAGAGCNGATGACATAGAAACCACAGGATCCCCAGGCTATTGACTACAGATACGGTAGTTGAGTGACCCAGTTATTTACAATAAATCTTTCTTTGTGTATACAGATCCTGTTGTCTCTGCTCCTCTGGGGAACTCTGACTAATGCCACACTGCCCAGTGAGACCATGCCCTGCTCTGGTCACACTAGACTCATCCCTGGGAAACCCTAGGCTTCCCTCCACAGACTTGCAAACATATGGAGCAAAACATTGCATAGCCAGGGCTCCCTGCAATGCGGCCCAGTGAGTCCCTGGGCTGACAAGTACACACAGCTACACACTTGCCACTCCTAACCATGACAGCACATCCTGATGCTGTGTCTTGCTTAACACCTGTGCCATGTCTAGTCCATACCCCATCCCATCCCGAGCCCTGGCAACCACTGATGGGCTTCCCACCTCCACAGATCAGATTCACATTTTCTGTATATGATGGTTAAGCTTGATTGTCACTCTGACTAGATTGAGAAGTACCTAGAACGCAAGCCTCTAGGGGTGCCTATGAGAATGTTTCCAGAGAGAATTAATTTAGGGACACCTGGCCAGATTGTGGGTAACTCCATTCAATAGGCTGGGGACCAGGTAGAAAAAGAGAAAGAAAAGAAGAAAGGCAGCATAGATATTCTCGTTTCTTGCTCCTTCTTTTCCCTCTCCCCTCTCTTCCAGACACATCTCCTCTCTTGCTTCTCTCCCCTCTCTGCCTCTTAGCTGCCATATATGAGCTGTGTTCTGTTCCAACATGCCTTTCCCACCACAGTAGACCAAAGCCTCTGGAACTGTGAGCCCAGGTAGTAAACTCTTCTACTTTGGATTTTTTTATTATTATTATTGTTTTGCTCAGGTTTTTGTCACAGTGAAAGAAAACCTGAAAAACACTAGAATTTCAAGGATCCTAGTAATGTGGTATTTTAGGATCCATCCCTGTCATTGGATGTAGTAACAAGTGGCTTTCTTTCATTACTGGGTGCCTCTATACACAGACAACCCCCATATTTGTTTATCTACTGACCTGCTCGTTCAGCATCCTTTCTAGTTTGCTATAAAGCTGCATGAAATATTCACATCTGAGTCTTTTGTGTGGATGTATGTTTTCACTTCTCCTGGGTAACAAGGAGCAGAACAATGGGGTGAGAACATAAATCTATNGCTTCCTTTCTAATAATAAAGAAGGGCATCTCTGAAGAGTTTGCTCTGCCCTGCATTTCTTCAATAGAGGCAGCTACAGGTGTACAGATGTGTTTAAGGCCTGGAAAACAAGAGAAGACTGCAGATGGCTATATAGCAGGCCTTCCTAGACAGGTGTAGAGTCCCTCTCTGTGCCCCCTTCTCTAGATCTTGATTCCAAGTGCCCTCTCTGCATCTCCAATGTGAATGATGACATGTAGCCATACAGCAATGTCACAGGAGGGGAAATTAACATTATATGTACCTACCTGTGGTGATATATTGTGTACCCTAATAAACTTGCCTGTGGATCAGAGGACAGAGCCAGCCACTAGATTAGACATAGAGGCCAGACAGTGGTGGCACACACCCTTAATGCTATCACTCAGGAGGTAGAGATCTGTCTGGATCTCTGTGAGTTCAAGGCCACACTGGGAACAGCGTCAGGCATGGTGGCATACACCTTTAATCCCAGTACTGGGAAGCACACACTCCTTTAATCCAGGAAGTAACGGCAGGGTAGAGAAAGGTATATAAGGCCTGAGGAAACAGGAACTAAAGCAGTTCAGCTAAGATTCTTTAGGGTAAAGACTCAGAGGATTTCAGTCAGAGGATTTGTGAAGTTGGTGAGGTAATAGGTGGTAGCTGTGACTTGCTCTGCCTCTCTAATCTTTCAGCTTTCACCCTGATATCTGGGTTTTTTATTAAAAGACCATCTAAGATTCGAACAACACCTACCAGCTACTGGCTGGTTTTTGTCTTATTTACCTGCATTCTCCTTTAGAGCCCCATCCCTCAGGACGATGAGCCACACTCGGCATTACCAATTTCTGGTCTGTGAGCAATGAATAACTGAAGAAATGAGTGGGACTGGTTTAGTCATTTCCAACACCATGCCCGCCTTGCCAAATTAGACCACTGCTTTCCACCTGGGTGCCCAATCTTGAGTGCTAATCTCTCCCAGATAAGGCTTATGTTTACCCCTTTGAAGACTTCCAGGCTTCCTCTGGAGGAGGGAGACTTCCACAGATCCTCCTACTAGTCTGGCCTCCTCACTGCCAACTGACTGACACAGTGGGAATTTCCTGGTGGATTCTCTCTGCACACCAGCTGGCAAATGACTCTCTGGTGTTGCTGTCCTGGTCCAAGAACAAAGGGCTGGGAGCCAGGCCCNAGGAATCTCAGCAGTGGCTCCTATATCTGTTGGGTACCATGGCCACTGTAAGCCCAGATTTTCTCCTACATCTAGATGTGTATAAGAGACAGCTCTGAGGACAGAATAAAATAATGCATATGAAAGCGCTTTGAAAACACTAAATTGCTCCCCAAAGGTAAGGTCCTATTATCATGCCGCACAAACTCTCCTCACTCCCACAGGCTGCCCCACCCCTTTCTCAGCCAGCACCAAGCTCATTAGCTGTATGGAACAAGTCCTCATATTTCTGTCAGCCTGGAGGCTATGAAAAGACTCACTGCCACCGCCCACTAGTGACCCTCCAGTGACCCTCAGGGCACAATGAAGCCCAGACTACCTATGGGGGTGTCCACCACCCTGGCCCTGGGGCAAAAGGAAGCATACGGCTTGAAGCCACAGACCACAGGACCCATAGACCACATTGCTGTCCCTCTCTTCCTTTCTTCCTTCCTTCCTTCCCTCCCTCCCTACTTCCAGTATTCTTTCTCGGCATCCTCAGGTTTATCTCTCTTACCTATAAAGCTGTTCAGCATCTGGTGGATAAACCTGGGTGGTCCTCCCCTACAGCCTTCTCTTCCTGTTTCCGCTTTACTTCACTACTTAAGGACATAGCCTAAAGCTGTCAATCTCTAAAATCAGAAAAAGTCCCAGCTCAGCAAAGCAGCACTGCTGAGCACCTGGAAAATGCCGTGACTGTTTCAAAAGCTCCACTTGAAAATCAGGCCCAGAGAAGTAGTTATTGCCTGAAGCCATATCGGCTTCCCAAATGGACAGGGAAGTAAATACACCATCACAGATGTTATGTCCAGCACAACCTGGGCTGCAAGGCACGCTACAAGCTGTGGAATGCAAAGTGGTGGCTCTGGAGAAATGTGTGTGGATCAAGAGGCTACCCTTGCTCCAAAGAGGCTGAGAACATCCGGCATTAAAGCCAGGCTATCACAGCCTCATGCCTAACCATCAGGAAAGAGCCCTGTTGTAGAAAGATATCATTGTTGCTAAGCAGTCTGGGAGCTCTGGTTCAGTGGCCTCTCCCCATGCAACACTGGCTCACAGGCTTCCAGGGGCCTGAGGAAAAGGCAATAGAAGCGGGGAGAGGAGTTAGAGGTTCATATAACAGCAGCAAGGAAACACAAGTATGGCAGGATGCACAGGAAGGAGTAGCCAGGGCACACTGGCCATGCTGAGGTGGAGGCCTTGCTCAGTATATTATATATTATGTATATATTATGATGCTGCCTACTCTTACACAATGGTCCCTAGGCACAGTGGCCACCGTCTGTGGACAGTCAGCTCTTGAGGGCAGAGATAGTGAACATTGCTCAGGCTTAGGAAGCACAGAGTCTGGAGAAGTTAGAAACTAACAGAACCCTTCAGCACTGGACAGCCACCTTCTCTTCCCTCCCCACACCCCACACCCTCCCTCAGTTCACCACATAGCTAGCTGGTAAGTCCCTATCTAGGACAAGCTGGCAATGGCATGAGGAGAGAGAGTTGGTACCCAGGNTTNCAGAACTCATATTTTACAGGGACAGATAGGCACCTAAGCAGATCACTTTTAATAGAAGACAAGAAGTGCTCCACTGAGAAAGCAGGCAGGAGGCAGATAAGAGAAGGGTGCGCTCCAACCAGGGGAGTCTGGAAGAAAGACGCTTGAGCTGAGAAGGCTTCTGCTCTGCCTGCCTTCCCTCCTTCAAANNCATCATAGATTCTGACAGACGTTCCTGAAGGTCTAGAGCCCATGTCCTTCACGAGAAACAGCTACCTCTCTCAGACACAAAATTGATTCTTCAGACCTTTTCCTCCACACACAACTAACTGGGCCCCAGGGATTCCACTCCTGTGTTCTCTCCCTACTCTCTTCCCCTTCCTCCTCCCTTCATCCACCACCGCTGCCTCATTGCTAAATGCTGCCCACCACCTTCCTGCTTAATCAGGATGCCAGCTGTTTTCTAGGACATCATCTCTGGTCACTCACCATGCACCTCCCATGCAACTGCCAGAGTGGTTTTCCCTGACTCCCATCAAACAAATCAGACGGCTACTCAAATACCTGCCAAGGGTCCCATAGCCTCTCAAAGAAACTGAACTCTGACATTGGGCCCTGACCACTTTAGAACACTGGAAATCAACTAAAAGCTTCTAGAAACACAAGGGGCACTCTTCACAGAAAACAGCTGAACATCAATGTCACATCAGCTGGGCATTTAACTTGTTTGTTCCTGTCACCTT
>LZPO01066630.1:11874-32324 GCA_001675575.1 Neotoma lepida
GGGGGCTGCCACTGCTCCACCGGACCCTTCCTGGAGTGGAGGGCTCCTTAGCTCCACCTGACCGGTTCTGGAACTGAGGGCTGCCTTTGTTCTGTGGGACCCCTTTGCCAGAAGACGTTCTGTTGAAGGGAATTTCCCACACCCCCAGTTTTTGACCCAAGGCCTTCCACATTGGACACATTGTGTTAAGCTTCCAGTCTCTGGCACAGACTTGTAAAATGGGCACTTGTGGTTCGAAGCCAGATCCCCAAACGCCCTTAGGCTGTCTTTTACAAAATCTATTTAAATTGGGGCTATCTGATACCATCTGTCCTGAAGGCTTGATTTCTCTGAGGACTAAGGCCTGGCCACAATACACCCTTGATAACCAATCAAGATGGCCTCCAGAGGGAACCTTAGAATTTTCCATCCTCCGTGATCTTGAAAATTTTTGTTGGCGCAGAGATAAATGGACAGAACTGCCCTATGTACTCAGTTTTTGGGTTCTACGTTCCCGTCCTCCCTACAGCAGCCAGTGTCTCACAGCACTGGTCTTGGTGGCTAGGGTCATGGCACCTCCAGATTCCCACCTATCTAGGAACTGGGATCCCTGACCATGGCACCAGAGATACTGGCTCCTCCCCCACTTCCCCGACCTGTACTTACCCAACCCCTTCCTATGGGGCCATCTGTTCCATTCACTGGCCAAATTCCTCCTCCTTACCCGCCTTCCGGTCCTCCCCTCCCCCCTTCTGCTCCTCCCTATCCCCCAATGCCTCAACCTACATCCTGGTCCCCTTCTACACANTGGCCTGATACTCCTGAATTTTCCCCAGTTTCTTCTCATACTTGGTCTCGCCAGACTCCTGCCCTCCTCTGCCCTTTCCTAGAGGTAGCTGGAGTCGACGGAATTGTTCAAGTCCACGCACCCTTTTCCCTTCAGGACCTCTCACAAATAGAAAAACNATTGGGTTCCTTCTCTGCTAATCCTTTTGTTTATATCAAGGAGTTCTGTTATCTGTCCCGGGCCTACGATCTGACCTGGCATGACCTTTATGTGATCCAGGCATCCACCCTCACTCCCGAGGAACGACCTCGAGTTCAGGCAGCAGNNAGACAGTATGCAGACCAAANCCACCTAGTGGACAATACAGTCCCTGTGGGTGAGGTGGCAGTGCCAGCTACAGAGCCCTATTGGGATTACCAACCAGGTCAAAACGACCGCCAGAAAAGAGACCTCATGGTCCGTTGCCTCCTCCAAGGTATGGAAATGGTCTCAGACAAAATTGTTAATTTTGATAAGCTCCAAGAGATTACACAGCTACCTGACAACCCAGCTGTTTTTCTGAACCGGTTGCAAGAGACCATGGTCCAATATACTCGCCTTGACCCAGCATCCCCAGCAGGAGCCATGGTCCTGGCCACCCATTTCATATCTCAGTCAGCACCAGACATTAGAAAAAAATTAAAAAAGGTTGAAGAGGGTCCTCAAACTCCCCTACAGGAATTGGTGAAAATGGCCTTTAAAGTTTTCAATGCTCAAGAGGAGGTAGCCGAGTCATCCTGACAGACAAGGCTACAACAGAAGATTATGCTCCAAGCCTAAGTCTTGGCAGCTGCCCTGAGGCCACCAGGGCCCCCTGGTGGGGGACTAGGGAAGTCAGCCACAAGGCTCCATCCCGACGGAGCTNGGTTGCAAGAGACCATGGTCCAATATACTCGCCTTGACCCAGCATCCCCAGCAGGAGCCATGGTCCTGGCCACCCATTTCATATCTCAGTCAGCACCAGACATTAGAAAAAAATTAAAAAAGGTTGAAGAGGGTCCTCAAACTCCCCTACAGGAATTGGTGAAAATGGCCTTTAAAGTTTTCAATGCTCAAGAGGAGGTAGCCGAGTCATCCTGACAGACAAGGCTACAACAGAAGATTATGCTCCAAGCCTAAGTCTTGGCAGCTGCCCTGAGGCCACCAGGGCCCCCACAAGGGGGACTAGGGAAGTCAGCCACAAGGCTCCATCCCGACGGAGCTCGGCCCAAGTCAACTCCACCAGAATCCTGCTTCAAATGTGGCAAGCAGGGCCACTGGTCACGGTATTGCCCTGACCCCCAGCCGCCCAAGAGGCCATGTCCTGTTTGCCGACAGCCTGGGCCCTGGAAATCAGAATGCTCCCATGTGGGCTCGACCTCTGTGCTACGTCCCAGAGGTCCACCCTCACCAACATTGGCAANTGAAACCCTTCCNGCCTTTGAACTCCTAAGCCTGGCAGAGGATTGACAGGGCCTAGACTCGGTGACTTCCATTGCCCTCTCTGAGCCTAGGGTGACGCTGCAGGTAGCAGGTAAGTCCATTGACTTTCTTTTGGACACGGGAGCTACCTATTCTGTTCTCACATCTCACTCGGGCTCTACAGTTCCCTCACCAATTTCTGTCTCAGGAGTGGACTGGATCCCTTCCTTCCCACTTAAGACCCTGACACACTTCCCTGCATTCTCGCAGGGAGATTTTTCTCACACTCCTTTCTGGTTATACCTGCTTGCCCCACACCTCTACTTGGTCATGATATTCTCAGCTGCTTTGGGGCCACCCTCACCTTGGCCCCCACAACNTCTCCTGAGTCCCATTTTCTTCTCCCCTAATAGCCTCACAGGTCCCTATGCCAGACTGTCCTGTCCTTACCCTCCCTTATCCTGTAGATTCCCAAGTGTGGGATACCTCAACTCCAATNGTGGCTACTCACCACCAGCCAGTTCTAATTCGCCTTGAAGACTCCTCCTCCTTCCCTTCCAGACCCCAATTTCCTATTTCTGAAATCCATTGCCGAGGCCTTAAGCCTATTATCACCCGCCTTTTATCTCAGGGACTTTTAGTACCTATTGACTCACCCTGCAACACACCCATTCTTGCTGTACGTAAGTCCTCTAGGGCTTACCATTTAGTTCAAGACCTCCACCTCATTAATGAGGCAGTTATTCCAACCCACCCAGTGGTTAACAACCCCTACAACCTCCTGTCTAACATTCCTCCTGCCACCTCCCACTTTACTGTTCTGGACCTAAAAGANGCTTTCTTTACTGTCCCTTTACACTCTGACTCATACTTCCTCTTTGCCTTCACCTGGGAGGACCCCGACACCCGGTCCTCCAGGCAGCTTACATGGACCNTTCTCCCACAGGGTTTTNGGGACAGTCCCCATTTCTTTGGCCAAGCCCTGGCTCAGGATCTCCCCACCTTTGACTCTGGTCCTAGCACACTCCTAATACATAGATGATCTCCTTCTTTGCAGTCCCACTCTGCCTCTGTCCCAGTAGGCCACCTCTTCGATCCTGAACTACCTCAGCTCCCTGGGATATTGTGTTTCCCCATCTAAGGCCCAGCTATGCTCTCCCACTGTGATATATTTGGGTGTTCAACTCAGTCCAGGTTCTAAGACCCTCACCTCTGACAAGGTCTAAGCCCTCTGGGATTTATAGCCCCCGACCACTGCAGACCAGATTCTCTCATTTTTGGGCCTGATGGGATTCTTCCATCACTGGATCCCTAACTTTGCCATTATAGCCAAGCCTCTATGCCATGCAGTTAGAGAGACTCCCAAGCAGCCCCTTACCTACCCGGCCACTGTCTGCCACCACTTCTCTTTACTTCGAGATGCCCTTCTAATGGCCCCCACCCTTGCTCTTCCAGACCCCTCTCGACCTTATCACCTTTATACAGATGAAAGGTTGGGAGTGGCCACCGGGGTTCTAGTCCAACCAGTCGGGCCTTTGAACCAGGCCGTGGCATTCTTGTCCAAACAACTGGACCCCATCGTCTGTGGATGGCAACCATGCTTGAGAGCACTAGCAGAGCAGCTGAACTCACGAGGCAGGCTCTCAAAATCACCCTGTTCCAGCCAATTACATTATACTCCATCCACTGCCTCTCAGACCTTCTAAGCCATTCCTCTCTCTCTGTCCTAGGGCCCTCACGAGTCCAAGTCTTTCACTTACTGTTTCTAGAAAACCCTCAAATTACTTTGGCCTCCTGTCCTGCTTTAAACCCTGTGACTCTCCTTCCTGTTCCCTCTCCTTCAGGTACCTCCTCTCACTCCTGCCCAGAGGCTGTGGAGGCCTTACGCTCACCCTGGCCTGGTCTCCTAGACCAACCACTCACAACCCCCCAACTCTCTCTGTTTGTTGATGGAAGTTCTCTTATAGACAGATCAGGAAACTTCCAGGCAGCATATGCAGTAGTCACTTCCACTAAAACAATTGAAGCGACCTGCCTGCCTATGGGAACCTCTTCACAAAAAGCTAAATTGATCGCCTTGACTAGAGCACTCCAGATAGCCAAAGGTCAACGGGCTAACATCTATACTGACTCCAAATATGCCTTTTTAATAGCCCATACCTACTCTGTTCTGTGGAGGGAAAGTGGTTTCCTCACTACCAAGGGCACCCCCATAGTTAATGGACCCCTTATAGCCAAGGTCTTAGAGGCCCTCCAGCTCTCTGCAGAGGTAGCCATAATTCACTGCAGGGGGCACCAGTCCTCCAAGGACCCAGTGGCCTTAGGCAATGCCAAAGCTGACTCAGTAGCCCGGGGACTGGCCTCCAGCTCCTCTGGATCAACAGAACATATTTTGTTTCTGACACCCTCCTATCAGCCCTGTTATCAANCAGAAGAGAGGGATGAGCTCCTGAAAAAGGGGCCACACAGACAAAGGATGGATGGTTCTACTTAAATAACCACCTCATCCTTCCTCAGGACCAGGCACTGTCTATCATTTCAGACATCCACCAGACCTTACACATAGGCCCCAAAGCTTTGTTCCACTTCTTAGAGCCCCTCTTTGACCCCACACATCTTCGAGCTCGTATTTCACAGGTCCACTCCTCCTGCCAGACATGTTCCAAGGCCAATTCACAGGGAGCTCTGCAGATACNTCAGCCTCTGCACCAGCTTCGAGGACACCAACCAGGCGAGGACTGGCAGGTGGGTTTCACTCACATGCCCACACATAAAAAACTCCGTTACCTCCTAACTATGGTCGACACCTTTACAGGATGGATAGAAGCTTTCCCGGTCTCCAGGGAAACAGCAGATGTGGTGGCCCAAATACTCCTGGAACACATTATTCCTAGATTTGGCCTGCCACAGGCCATACAAATGGACAATGGGCTAGCCTTCACTTCCAGGGTCATAGAGCTTGTGTCGGATGCTCTCAACATCTCCTGGAAGCTCCACATTCCGTATCGTCCACAATCCTTGGGAAAGGTTCAGAAGGCCAATGGACTCATCAAACAACAGCTCACCAAGCTCTCCATTGAACTCAGGTTATCCTGGCCCTCTCTTCTCCCCATTGCCCTTACCTGCCTTTGGGCCACCTCACGCTCTCCTACAGGTTTGAGCCCTTTGAACTCCTTTACAGAAGGCCCTTCCTCCTCAATCACCACCTCTTGGCCCACACTCCCCCACTGGCCGGGTACCTCTCCTACCTCTCTCTTCTGAGGTCTCTTTGTTCAAATGCTGACAGCTATCTCCCTGCCCCAACACCAACAGACCCAACTGCCCCTGAGCCTGCCACACTCTCCCCAGGGGACAGAGTACTCCTCAAAGGAGCTAGCTCTTGGCCCTCTCTTCTCCTCATTGCCCTTACCCGCCTTTGGGCCACCTCACGCTCTCCTACAGGTTTTCCAAGATGTCCCAATGAAGGGCCTATCTGCTCTTCTGTCCTATGCATTCATCTTTACAGTACAACTAGGGCAGATGTTAATAATTTTTTTCCCTAGAAACCTGCCTTCTCTGCTTCCACAAGAAATGTGTTCAGGACAATTAACCAGATGCTCCCCCACTCACACCTCCTACTGAATGTGAGCCCACCAACTTCAGAGTCTTCAGCTTCCCTACATCGTCCCATGCCNGCAGGAAGTAGCCAGACTTGAACTGGTGTCCCTATACACAAAGAGTCTGGAATGTTTGGTAGGAGCTCCACCTCAGCCCCTGGCGTCCTGCTCTGGGTGGACAATTCCTGGCCACCAGGCGACTGGCGGAGCTGCTTTCTACCTGGGGGATCTTCTGGATGCAGCTTCCTGTGTGGCTCAGGCTCCACCCCCAGCACCACCCACACCTCGAGCAGCTCGGACGACTGACCTGCAGGCCGACACTGGGCCACAAGCTGCTGAACCCGCCCCTTCAGAGCCCNCCAAACACGGCTCCTCCCCAGAGAGGCCAAGACCACTCCCTTGGCCTATTTAAGCAGCATCCCAGAGACTGGACAGTCCTTTTCCCTCTGGTCTCTCTCCCCATCTCCTGTTTGTGGGGCCGGGGAATCACCCAGAAAAGTTCGTCAATTAAACCTGACCTTTTCTAACTTGGCCTGACTCTGATTGCTGCGCCAGCAGAGAAACTTATCACCAACACACCTGGATGTTCTACGTATTGAGCTGAATGCAATGACTCTATAGAGGCCCACTTGTATCCACAGGATTCTCTGAAAAAAAGATGAAGATGCTGGATTTTATGTATGGTATTCATTGATGTATGTATGAATATGTATGGTATTCATTGATGACCATTTAAGCCAGATTTGAGAATATAAATGCATGTNCAGGAGCACACACCTGGTAAGACTATTGCCCAAACTAAATAAAACAGGCAAACAAAATTTCTGCATTCATGGAGCTGACAGTCTGGAAGGAGAAATATATGTTCATATATTCATACCCATCTACTTCATTGCCTTCTCTGGTCAGTACCTACTGCCATCACTATACCTCCATTGTCAAAGTCAGCTCTTACCCAGTTCCTTATGGGGAGGGGCATTATATCTGCTCATGAACAATATAGAAACATCTACTTATGTGACTTAATTTTTTTCTGCTGCTTACAAACATGTGATAGTTTATGATTTTCACCAAAAAGTGTAGTGAGAAGCTATGAGGGTGCTGCAGTTCTTTGTTACTATAAGTAACAAGGAGGAAGGGAGAGGAAGTAGTATTAAAGCAGAAGTGTGTTCTGGTTTAGATCCAAAGACACTCAGCAACTTTAGGAAAGTCACATAACTCTATCCTTTATCTTTTCTATTGTACAACACGATATTTAAAAAAAAATCTCAAAAATAAATAATAGCTATCTGTTAGGACAGTGGCATAATATGTATTCTAATTAGGAAAGCACACAAAGGCATAGGTCTGCCATTCACTTGATATTTTGGTGATTTGCATATTTCTAAGATTTGGGGGATTGTAGAATAAAGAAATGAAAAAAAAACCTTTTAAAATAGTTATATCTAATTAAGAGAGCCAAAAATAGTAGCAGAGATGTGCTAACTTATATATTTGGTATAGTTTGTTTTTTTCCTGACACCTTTAAAAATAGGACTTTTTCCCACATCAATAAAAGCAAGCACTATAAGCACTAAGGGGNTTATGGGAGGCCACATTTGGTTCTGGTACTGGATCCATACAAATGCTCTACATTCCAAAAGTTACTGTTTTCTTTTCAAACACTGTAAGTCAAAATTTTATGAAATTTTTCCATTCACATAAACCCAAAGATAATTAACCCTAAGAGAACAGTAGAGAATGAGATGTCAAATCAGGATTTTCTGTTTTGACTTTTGAGAAAGCACACAAGAACTGATGTTGAAGAGTGATGCAGAGATGCAAACTAGGTAACAAATGCTACTTGCTCTGCTCATCCTAAAGCAGTGTGCTGGAACACATCTGCTGTAGTGGCCTTGGGACTGGTTCTTTGTAGGGCCCAGAATGACCAAGTAACCTGTCTGGAACATTGTCATCATCACAGTGACTCCTATGAAAGGATAACAGTGAATCCTATGCTGATGGTTAAAGGTTCTTTCCTGAATTGATACACCATTTCTGTTCAAGTCATAAGGCTTCACCTGAGGTCACTAGTGAAGAAATGTATTATATACACCCAGGCAGAGATGGGTGCCAAATGCAGCCTACTGCAATATGATATTCTACTGAATATTATTCAAGGTGCTGAGAAAAACGTGTTCATGGAACAGTTCTAATGGGGCAGTAAGGAAAAGCTCATGAGTGGTGGTATGTGACTTCCTAAGGACACAGATACACACACCTCTTCAACCCAGATAGGGCACCAATGACAGATCAAAGACACAATTCCACCCAGGTCTAGCTTAATGAGTCACAGGGTTTATCAGACTCACTTACAGAACATGGGTGACTAAAAGGCCCCTGANGCTTACTTTAATTTTTTTCTTTTTTAAATTTTTTTGAGACAGGATTCTCTTGTATAGCCCTGGCTGTCTTGGAACTCGCTCTATAGACCAGGGTAGCCTCGAACTCACAGAGATCTGCCCTGTCTCTGCCTCTTGAGTGCTGGGATTAAAGGTGTGCACCCCCATAGCCCAGCAAAAACATCAATTTTCATTTTATTTGAAGACATTTTTTTTAAAAAAGATTTATTTATTATTTTTACAGTGTTCTGTCTGCATGTATGCCTGCAGGCCAGAAGAGGGTAACAGACCTCATTACAGGTGGTTGTGAGCCACCATGTGGTTGCTGGGAATTGAACTCAGGACCTCGGGATGAGCAAGCAGTGCTTTTAACCACTGAGCCATCTCTCTAGCCCATATTTGAAGACTTTTACATTCATTTATTTGTGTGCCATAGTATGTGTGTGGAGGTCAGAGGGAAGCTTGGGGAGTTGGTTCTCTCCAACTTTCCTACCATGTGGGTTCTGGAGATGGAACTCAGGTTGTCTGTCAGTCTCAGTGGCAAGCACCTTTATCTGCTAAGCTATCTCAGTGGCCCATGAAAAATCTAATGTCATTTTTAAAGTCCCTGTGAATACTGGAAAAATTAAATCCAGAAAGCAATGAAGTACAAAAAGAAAGAGTGTTAAGAATTGTATACTTGGACTGGAGAAATGGCTCAGTGGTTAAGAGTACTGGCTGCTCTTGCAGAGGTCCTGAGTTCAATTCCCAACAATCACATGGCAGTTCACAGCCATCTATAATGGGATCTGATGCCCTCTTCTGGCATGCAGGCATACATGCAGACAGAGCACTCATAAATAAATGAATAAATAAATAAATAAATAAATAAATAAATAAATAAATGAGAAAACTTAAAAAAGAATTTTATACATTCAGAAAGATTGTACCTCCTCAAATTCTAGATTTCAGATGCTGGTTAGAATGTTGCATGTTACACATCAGTTAACCAGGGACACCGAGCGGCAGNGCCAGATTGCTGACAAGAACACTAAATTCATGGCAGTAGATTCAGTGAACATATTTCCTAACATTATAAAATCTCAAACTTCCAATTTGATTAGGTATGTCAGTAATGAAAGATGCCAAGCTGATGCCTGAGAAGTGAGCACTGAAATGCAGCTTCTTTTCCTTTAAATTTACTCTTAGCTACTGAATGAGTAAGTTGACATGGACAATATTTTGATGTTCTATTTTCATAGCAATAGAGTGTGATGTCAGAAAGTTATTTTATCACAGAATTTTCCAAAAAAAGTGCTAGGCTATGAAGTAGAACACTCTTAATTTAATTTCATGTTATTCAATGATAATTATGCACAAATCAAAATGGAACTAGAAATACTCAAAATAACCACTTTGTGAACATTTTTATTAATATTTGCTATGGTGTAATGAAACTCTAGCACTTTACATCAATGAGTAGGTATTTTAAAAGTGGCAAAACTTAAAGCATGACTGTTTTCTTCAAATAAAGAGCTAAATCTTTCATACAGTTAAAACTAACTAGCGTTGAGGCCTCTCAAAGTATATTTAGCAGTAGCATAGAGGGAAAATGACATATTAGTGTGTTTTAAAATTTTCTGCTAAAAGCCTTAACCCAGTATATGTTATTTTTGTAAGTGAAGGCATAGAAACCAGAGAACAACTTTCAGGGGTCAATTCTCCCCTTTCAAGTTTGGTTCCAGGGACCAAACTTGGGTCATCAGTTTGCTCAGCAATGTATAGCAAGTCAGAAGTATTTTCATGCACCAAGCCATCTTACAAGCCCAACACAGTATTTTTGCTAGCATACTTCATTCTCCTGAAAAGCACAATTAAAAGTAAGTCTTTATTTGGAAAGGGCTATGCAGTAAGTTGGTGTATGTACAACAGAATTCCTTACGCCAGCATCATGAAACTGTACACCCAAGTCACTAGAACCTGATAACTCACATGAGTGAGTGAAGTGGCTTTAGACAAAAGGCACAGCGCTGAGTGGGCACTGCAGCTGAACTTAAGTGACAGCAGTTTGGATACCTGAGCAGCAAAGCAGCTAAAAGTTGAGCAGTTTAAGAAAAGTCAATTTTTCTCACTCCCAGTGACTGTCAGAGGTATTCTGGGGGGCTGGCTCTTTGTCTTCAGAGCTACCATCTGAACATTAGTTGGTCCCATGGCAAAAGAAGAGCAGAGGGTTTCTTTTGTTTACTCCACAAAGACCTTTGCTTTAATCTGAAAGACATCAGAAGGTGTAGCAGTTATTAGGATGTCCCACATATGCTATAGCTTCCCCTCATTTTATAAATGAAGAATGATGACCTGCGCACTTGCAGCTAGACATGACCACATGACATGCCTGATCAATAAAACATGGGTAAGAGGTACATAGATAGACTTGTAGGGTGGCAGGGTCAGTAGCTTCTTTTTTGTTATTTTGTTTCTGATTTTGGCTTTTGAGACAAGTTCTCAATCTGTATTCAAGTTGCCCAGGAACTTAACGTATAGCCTAGGCTGTCCTCAAACAAACTCAGTGATGCCCCTATTTAAGCCTCCTAAGTGCTGAGATTGCCTGTGTGAGTAACCACACCTAGCTCAGCATTTGTTTGGCCACATTGTCACTTTTCCATCAGTAACAATACGATACACTGTAAAAAAAATGCTAAGCATGGTTTCATACACCTGTAGTCCGAAGCTCAGGAAGACAAGCAGGAGGACTNCTGTGGGTTGAAGGCCAGTCTGGACTACATAGTAAGACTGTCTCTCACACACATAAAGGGGAGTATTCAAGTGAACCTATACCCTATACATAAGCTAATTGTATCAAATGTTAAGAAGCATAATTATTTTTAAACAAAAAAGTACACAATACCACAAAGCTGAACATTTAGTTGCTGTTTATTTCATTTCTCTCAAGACTTGTTTTATTAATTTTAGGTTTAGAAAAATCTCTGCCATATCTCTTGCAATCCTTGTCATTAAAGGTATGTACAATTAATTTTGTTATTAAGTTTATAAAATACAGTGACACACCAGCATTTGAATAAATGTTTTATTTGTTACCTCATGGAAGAGTCAGATCTGCTGCAAACCAATAAACACCCCACATACTTGTTCAAATATCTCCTTCATGTCCCATGTTTTTACTGCTGCTGATTGCAAGAAGAACTGGCTTCATACTAGATCCAAAAATAAGGACATTAATGCAAATTACTGATTCAGGATAGTCAGGTGACAGAGTTCCTTTGATTCTGCAGTGGGACCTAAGTGATGTGTAGCAGTAACTATATTTAAGTGTTTGAATTGAATATTACTTTTCACATTAGAGCATTATTATCATCTGCTGTGGTGATTATATTGTGTCCCCCAATATATTGTGCACCCTAATAAACTTACTGAGGTCAGAGAACAGAACAGCCACTAGATAGACATAGAGGCCAGAAAATGGTGGCACACACACCTTTAATCCTAGCACTAGGAAGAAAGTCTGAGCAGAGAAAGGTATACATGCCTTTAATCCCAGGAAGTGATGGCAGGAAGCAGAAAGGTATATAAAGTGTGAGGACTAGGAACCAGAAACTTTTAGGCTTTTTAAGCTTTGAGGCTTTGAGCAGCAGTTCAGCTGAGATACATTCCGATGAGGACTCAGAAGCCTGCAGTCTGAGGAAACAAGACCAGCTGAGGAGCTGGCAAGGTGAGGTNGGCTATGGCTTGTTCTGTCTCTCTGATCTCTCAGTGTTCATCCCAATATCTGACTCCTGAGTTTTTTATTAATAAGACCTTTTAAGATTCACATTACAATCTGCTTTACCAGAAACCATACTTTAAACTGGGTAATTCACAAACAACAAAACATGCTGTTCACATTTATGAGGCTGAAAAATCTGTGATTAAGGTGTCAACGGATCTGGTGTCTAGCAAAGGCCCATTCCTCACAGATCTTCATATATGATGGGAAGAGCAAACATGTTCCTTTAGGCTCTTTTCTCAGGACTTCCATCCTGTCCTTGTGGCCCAATCACTTCTCAACCTCATTTCTGGGTGTGATCACACTCAGGGTTAAGTTGAAACATATGACTTTGAGAGCACACAAACATTCAGACCACAGTCTATGCCATCATTGTCCTGAATGATATATGTAAAATCCATGTCACAGTCTGTGTGCTTCTCTATTTTAAGGGCTAGCTTGTAAATGACTCTCTCTTCATGTGTATTTAGCATTGTCTAAGAACAGTAAGAAGTGACTATTGCCTTGATGTGAAGACTGATAAGCAGTACGGCTTCCAGGTAGACTCTATGTAGACTCATGTAGACACAAAAGAGATTTAAAGATGAGAGTTGTCTCACACAGTGGAGGGCAAGTAGTCCCATGGTGTGTCAGCTATATGCTGAAGAACTAGCAAAACTCAGGCTGAGTTTGAACTATTGAGAATAAAGGAATCAGTGGTCTAATTTGCAGATTAAGGCCCCAACCTGAGACTTTAGGAAAGTGCTGGTGTCAGTAAGTGAGTTCATAAGCTCAATGGTCTGAAGTTCTACCTGGAGAGCAGGAGAAAGGCATGCTTCAAATCTGGGAGTGCATGTTTACCCTTCCTTTCCTGGTTCTGTTTTGGTTTGGTTTTGTGAGACAAGGTCCTGTGTAGCTTAGGTGACCTCCCATGGACAGCCTTCCAGCCTTAGCATCCCAAGGGTTGGGTTTACAGGTGTATGTCATCACTCCCAGCCTTCCACATGTTTGCTTACAGTGGGAATTNATGATGTGAGTCATCAGCTTCCCACTCCTGCTGTCAAGCCTTCACTCCACCATTATGGACTCTAACCCTCTGGATCCATAAGGCCAAACGAACTCCTCCTGTAAGTTGCCTTGATCATGGTTTTTATCACAGCAATCGAAAAGTAATTAATACACCATACCAGCTCATCTCTATGATTCTGTCTGCTTAGTCTACTCATTCTAATGTTGACATTTTCTGGAAACCACTTCACAGAAATCCTCAGAAATAATGTTTGTATTCCAAAGTCCAGTTAAGGTAACTGGATTTTTTTCTTTAAGTTGGATAAAATTATAGTTTTATTAATAAGTGGGGGCAGTATATCTTCTAACCAACATTATAAATTTAACACAAATTGATCAATATGAAAGATGAGTAAAACAGAAAAACATCATTTTCCTGTAGCTACTTTAACAGACTACATGTGGGAACCCCCNAGATCACCTAGAACCAGTGGATGCCTGGAGGGACTGGAGACATTTTCAAGAAATCTATCAAGTCAGAACTTTTATGTGTGAGACAGGGCTTCATGTAGCCAAGACTTGCTTTGAACTCAGTGTGTGGCCAAGTCTAGACTTGAATTTCTGATCCTTCGTAGTGTTGAGGCCTGAATCCAAGGCTTTGTGTAATATGCCAGGCAAGTAGTTCTCTCCCAACTGAGCTGCCCCAGCATCTCAAGTTTTCACAGTAATAATGAGCCGTGTGCCTGTTTTACTCTGCTTGCTATGTACACTGCAGGTATAAAAGCAATAGAGTTTGGTAGGCAAAACTCTAAGATGGTTCCCTGCTCCATTATTTATCAACCTTGCACACAGAGATTCAAAGTCTACTTAAGACTTACAAAAATTCTTGCATTGCTTCTCATGATCTTCTCTGCTTTCTTGACTATGTTCCCGAATATGTTGACTTTTTATTCACCACATAGCCACACAAGCAAAATTCATCTCTTTCACACCCTTTCACTAAACTAACTCACCTAGGGCTAGTACTTAAGGATAATGAGACTTCCTGATTTTGGAATGGGTCATGATGCCCATTTCTTTTCATGAATCTATATTAGCTATTTTGCTTTCATATCCTACTCAGCTCCTCAGTTACGCTGAGTTACTATTTGGATCATCCTTAACCTAGTGGCCTGCCTGTTCAATGGCCAGAACTCCATCTCACACTTCTTGGATATTTTGTGAGCATTTGCATTTATTTACCATTATAATTGAGAATAGTTCAACTTCTTTTCCCACTCTCAGATCTTAAGGTTCTCAACAGACAGAAGGGCGGCTTTTGTAATTCTTAATGACTGTAGTTTTAGGAGAAAGTTGTAGGTATTGAGTAAAAATTTAAAAAATTCTGTATATATACACATATATCATACACACACACACACACACACACACACACACACAAATGTACCTTAGAATGGCAACTTAAATCAGTGCTGACAGATGAAACACTAAACCAAAACTATAAGGGCAGGAGTTGTGTTCCTCTTGCCTAGTTCAGAACAAAGTAACCATTTTGCAAGACATTTATTGAATTGAGTCCTTGATAGGTCTTGGGAGTAACTACTGGTTNAGTAGTTTACAATGAGGCAAACGATGAAGTCTGTGATTTATTGAATTGAGTCCTTGATAGGTCTTGGGAGTAACTACTGGTTTAGTAGTTTACAATGAGGCAAACGATGAAGCCTGTCCTCACCTTCTTTTCCCCTCCAGTGTCTGTACTTGTTATAAAGCAAACCCATCATACTGTGTATTTTGGCTATTTAGAAATACTACAGGGGCTGGAGAGATGGCTCAGCAGTTAAGAGCACAGGCTGTTCTTCCAGAGGACCTGGGTTCAATTCCTAGCACCCACATGGCAGCTCACAACTGCCTGTAACTCCAGTTCTAGTGGATCTGACACCCTTACACAGTCATACATGCAGGCAAAACAGCAATGTACATTAAATTAAAAAAAACATTAAAAGCATTGCTGTGGTAGGGTAATTGAGGCAGACAAGCACAGGGAATAGCTTAGAATCCCCAAACTCTGCTTGGTCTGCATTATAAACCTTCATTCCGTATAACCCCAACAATGAATATGGCAGCCCAGCTCCTTTACCTGCATGCACACATCTCAATCGAAGCAAGGCTTCTAGCAACCTCAGACTTGCACCTGCATCTGGCTATACATATACCCCTCTCTGTATAAATGTAAGTTTCTCCTGTTCTAAAAATCAAACTTAGGCAATTTCTATTCAAATAAACTCCCAATATATCCAGGTACAAAGAGTAGAGGGGCTGTCTAGACTGAACTGGTTTTGCATACATGTGTAGTAATGTGAAACTATATCCTCCAGTTAATATTTAGGAAGAATCCCCTATTTATATTCCTATGCCTATGCAATTGGGCATCCATATGATTAAAATCAGATGCATTGCAGGAAGGGACATGGCCTTAAAAAATAACTATATAACCAAATATATCAAAGCCAAACCATGTACCTTAGTAGACAAACTACTTCTATTGAACACCATAAAAGGAACCCTAAATAATAACCTGTGAGTGTCCTCAGTCTTGTGGCCCAATGTCAGTCTTGACAGTGTTATCAGTCTCTTGTTTCTTTTGTAGATCATTGGGCATCCTTATTTTGAATAAAGTAATCAAGAACCTAGAAACACTTGACCCTGACAATTGGCAACATAATGATTGTTAAGGTTTTCCTATAATTATTAAGGTAAAAAAAACCCACACACAACAACAACCCCAAAACAAAGACAAAACTAACAGTGGGAAATTAAACCACCCAGGAAGGAACAGATAGACTTTCAAAGAGTAAAGGAATACAAGCCTGTCNAACAAGGTGCTAGAAAGGTGCTTGTTGTGATTGATTGGTTGATTTTAGATGTATTTATTATATGTGTATGTGTATTATTGTATGTATATGTGATGAGTGTTTTGCCTGATTGTTCAGAAGAAGGTGAGGGATCCCCCCACTAATTCCCCCCCTCCATCCTCAAACTGGAGTTTCTAACCCTTGCTTGATACTGTGTGTTGGGGCTGGGATCTTAATCCCGATCATCTGCAAGAAGCAACAAGCACTCTTAATCGCATATTCACCTTCCAATCCCACTGATTTGGTCTTTTGAGACAGGGTNTCCTTATGTAGTCAGGGCTGTCGTTTCGGCGTCCTAGCTGCTGTGGCTAGTCGTGGACCATCATGCCTGGAAAAAAAGTGATTTTTAAATAGTAATCTCTTTTACAGCGCTACTGCAATTTAGTTGTGAACTGCTACTTCCTCATTTCACAGATGTCGATTCTGACACTCGAGAGTGGTTTCCAAGTGCGGCGGAAACACTAGATAGCCGCATCAGAAGGAAAGATCGATGGATAAAGGAGAGGAGCGCTCAGCTCTTCCGATCGATGAGCGCCGGGATCTTCAGCCTTGCTCACACGCGCGCGCCAGACATCCTACTTCCGCTGCGCGCGCCGCCGGCGTGGAGCGGTCGCCATAGCGACGGCCCGTGGCAACTAAGTGTGCTNGTGAGGCCGCCGAGCCTCTTCCTCTCCTCCGGGGCCATGGCGGGAGGCCCCGCGGACGTCCGCAAACTCTTCCTTTTCACGACTACCCAGAATTACTTCGGGCTGAGGCCGGAGCTCTGGGACCAGCCCCCGCTGAGCAACTGCCCGGAGGTGAACAACTTCTTGGACGACGGCAACCAGATGCTGCTCCGGGTCCAGCGGTCCGACGCGGGGCTGGCCTTTTCCAATACGGTAGGGCGGCGGCCTAGGTACCCAGGTACCTCATCCCCTTCACGTCCCAGGTCCTTACGCCAGGCCTAAAGACAGCCTCAGCGTCGCCCAGGAGCCCTGGGGTCCAAGCTATCTGTGCCTTGGTGCTGGAGTGCCCACCGAATAGTAGGAGTTTCCCTGTCCACACTTGTGAATAGGAACGATAAGCACCTTGACTCTTTCTTTTGAGACAGTCTGGCCTTTCCAGGCTGGCCTTCAACTCTGAGCCTTAAGCGATTTGACTGAAGAACTGTGTTTATGACATCTTTATTCTTTCCTTCCTTTGAACTGCAGTGTGGCCAATGTAGTGTGAACACAGCTAATTGATTGTTTTGAATATATTGTCTTTAATTAATTTTTCCATCAGACATAACTAACGATACAACATGGTAGTGCAACATTTCTTTCAAACACTAAGTTTTATGAAAAAGACATAAGATCATTTGTTTATCACTTTAGATTGATTTTGATGACACAAAGGATAAAGTGCTGGTGTTTTTCAAGCTCAGACCCGAAGTAATTACAGATGACAATCTACATCGCAACATTCTTGTTTCATCTATGCTCGAGTCACCTGTCAATTCCCTCTACCAAGCGGTACGGCAGGTGTTTGCACCCATGTTGCTAAAGGTGAGTGAAGTGCTTGTGGATTTATTTTTATGTGTTTTGGTCAACATGGAAACAGATATACATATTATTTGATTTACTATTTAATGTGTTTTAGTTTATTTATTGAANTTTTTTATGGTGTTGGGGGTTGTGTCAGACATCTGTTACTTTAAGCTTTGTTGAGGAAAACTGAATGAAGCTATGAAATGCCAATCACATCATCTCTTATGTAGCTATACTAGATGATTTTAGAAAACGTTACCTGTGGAAGTGGAAGCTGAGGCAGGCTTTCAGTGAAGTAGAGACTGTGGACTTAGTTCTTAGACATTGTTTCTGAAGCAGGGCTGACTGGCAATGCTGTGATCAGTGTTTGCTCTTCTCGGCTTTTCTTTAGGACCAGGAATGGAGCAGAAACTTTGATCCTAAACTTCAGAATCTTTTGAGTGAACTAGAAGCTGGATTGGGTGTAGTTCTACGAAGATCAGATACTAATTTACCCAAGCTGAAACTTAAGGAAGATGACACAAGAGGTACATAATAATAAATAATGTTTTGCTTCCATAACTCATCAGAGTTTTATTATTGTTATTATTATTTTTATATTTTACTTAGAGAAAGCGTGTGAGAGCAATTACTTGTGTCTTTAATGTGTGTGTGTGTGTGTGTGTGTGTGTGCCATAGCACACTTGTAGAGGTCAAAGGACAGCTTGTGGCGGTCAGAGTTCTCCTTCAAATTTTGCAGTCCTGGGATCAAACTCAGATTGTCAAGATTAGTGGCAAGCACCTTTAACCACTGTGCTGTCTTTCTGGTCCTCAAAATAACCACCAGTGCTGGCTAGTTTTATGCCAGTTTGGCACAAACTGTAGTCATTTGAGAGGAGGAGACCTCAGTGGAGAAAATGCCTCCATAAGATCAGGCTGTAGGTAAACCTGTAGGACATTTTAATTAGTGACTGATGGGGAGGGCCCAGCCTGTTGCAGATGGTGCCACCCTGGAGTGCTAGTCCTGGGTTCTGTAACAAAGCAGGTTGAATAAACGTGGGGAGCAAGCCAGTAAGCATCACCCCTCCATGGCCTGCATCAACTCCTGCCTCTAGGTTCCTATCTTGTTTCANTTCCTGTCCTGACTTCCTTTGATGATGAACAGTGCCATAGATGAATAAGCCAAAGAAACCCTTTGGTTCCCAAGTTGATTTGGTGTTTCGTTGAAGCAAGAGTAACTCTAACTAGGACGGCATCTGTAACAAACTCAAAGTATAAAGTGATCATTTCATGGGCCAGGNGGTGGTGGTGCATGCCTTCAGTTCCAGCACTTGGGAGGCAGAGGCAAGCAGATCTCTGTGAGTTCAAGGCCAGCCTGGTCTACAGAGCTAGTTCCATGACAGCCCAGGCCACACAGAGAAACCCTGCCTCAAAAGACCAAGACCAAAACAAACAAACAAAAAGAAAGAACCCCCCCAAAAGTGATCATTTCATTAATACAATTAGCAAATAACTATTTTTTTCCCCAAATTTCTTTTTGTGTTTTTGGATCTTCTGTGAATATACATTTTAAAAAGTGAATAGAGTATATGGGTTTGGAGAAGAAATTTTTTTTAAACACTGGGTAGTTTATAGAAGTTGAAAATAGAGTGGTTATGTACAGTGGTTGTATTCTATAACATGTCCCCTGAATTGTGACTTACCTGACCAAACTTTCTCTGTAAAGAACATCAGAGCTGTCTTGTGCTTGTATTTTTGGCATGGTGGTTTAAGATCAATTTAAAGCTTAAAAATGGAAACACAGTGGTCCCAAGCAGACCACAGAAAGGGCATTGTTTACAATATGAGAAAGGAAACTAGTGGATAAATCATAGCTTTGACTTCACCAAGAGCATGTGTATCTGACAGCTCAGATAGTTTACTGTTTTAATACAGAACATGGGAGTGATGAGGAATGGCTGACTCTACTTTGAGAAGGCAGCAGACCACCAACTTTTATGGTATAATGTATTTTATCTGAAACTAGTCATAATCTTACTGTGGGTATAAATTCATACTTATGAACAAAATGAAATTTATAACATACAAATAATATTTAAAAATATTAGAAGCACACATTTTATTTTGCTCAAATAATCAAATAGATGCTTTTTAAAACTCACCTCCAGAGACTAGTACACTTACTTTCAGCATATGATTAAACACACAGTAATTATCTAGTTATTGGGATATTTGAAAAAGAATTTAAAAATAAAACTATTTTGTTTATACTTTCAAATTAAGTTGAAAACACTCATTGATTAAGAATTTACTGTTGATAGGGGTTGAGAGGTCATTTTCTGTCCATCTTGTGGACCAAACCTAAACTAACAGATGAGCTGAACAGTATTATGCCTTTTCTCTTTCCAATAATAGCTGATTTTTTTTCTCTTCACTTTTTTAGGTATTCTCACACCAAGTGATGAGTTCCAGTTTTGGATAGAACAAGCTCATCGTGGAAATAAACAGATTAGTAAAGAAAGAGCCAGTTATTTTAAGGAATTATTTGAAACAATTGCAAGGGTATGTGATTTGCACATAGTTTGTATATTAGACTTCTTGTAAATGAACTTTAGGATTCAATTTTCAGTGTCTTTTTCTCTTTTAAAATCTACTGGACAGTTATAAGCAAGATATATAGTTGGTAAACCCTAGAATTTGCTTAAGCGGTATGTTTAAAATATGTAAAACATAGAAATGAAAGCATTAAATTCTAATCTCTAGGAAATAATTTTCCTCAAAAACAAAAACAGTTTTCTGCAAGTACTGGGAGAAAAACAAACTCCAGGATCCTGAAGGAGCCTGCAGATTCCTCAGTGGGTGCAAGCATGAGGCCCTGAGTTCAGATCCACATGCGTGTCTATAATCCCAGTGCTAGAATTGGAGACAGGAGGACTGTGGGTAATTGCTAGCCAGCCAGCCTAGTCTAAGTGGGGAGCTCTAGTTTCTTTGAGACCCAGCATCAAAGAAAAAAGGTGGAGAGGTATAGAGGACTGTACACAAAGATGACATTTGGTCTCCACATATGCATCCACAAACAAGTGCTCACTTACATGTAGATGAATCTTAAAGGGTCTTATTA